>SEYY01016834.1:7500-30000 GCA_009176605.1 Armadillidium nasatum
CAAAATGAAAAGGATAAAACAAATGATTAAATAAAGCAAAAATAATTCATATGCCCTTCTAACGGGGCTTTAAGTGTTGCAAATGAACTACTAGCTATTACATACTGAGGCAAACCATTCCCAAAATTAATTACTTGAAATTTGAAGAATCATCTTCTCAAATCCAAACTAAACAACACATGAACTACAGGCTACAAATGACCCGCAAAGCAATTCAATGGCATTGAGTGGCCTCATGGTTCCAAAATTTGGCCGATCAATGTCACTGAATTTGACACCCATGTTCTATACAAAGGATAGAAAGTAAAACCAAAGTCTATGTATTAAGCAGAACAATAATTTAAAAAATTATTGTTAGTTATTAACTTCAAAGCAATTTCTATTTCAGATATTATTTATTCACCGAGTGAGTAATTATCTCAAAACAATGAACACAAATTATTTAGCTTTATCTGGCTATTTTTTAACCTTTTCTTGGCATTAACTTAAAAAGGAAACACCGGCAACTCTCCCTATTTATTGTTTTCAGGGGTAAAAAAGAAGAGCTTGCTACCATAGTACCGTGTTGCTACTTTCAGTTTGCGAAGATTTTTAAAGTTTATTTTCATTAACCTTGTCTTAGCTTGGCTGTAAATTAAAAAGAAAATACCGGCAACTCTCCCTATTTATTGTTTTCGGGGGTCAAAAAGAAGAGTTTACTACTTTCAGTTTACGAAAGTTGTTTCAAAATTTCTTTTAATGGATTGGAGTTTTGACTTTCGCCTTTTGAAGTTGTGTATGGAAGCACATGTCTCATAGTGTGTAGTTATTTAACTATTTTTTGTGTATTTACTTTTTTCGTCTCAAATTATTCGTCTTTCAATGCGCCACGTACCCTAACAATAGTATGGTTTCTGTGGTTTGCCTTTCACGTTGGGCCAGGCTTCACTGCCTAGGCCTCAACATTCTGCCGTGATGGGACAGCGGTGTTCTCTGACGAGTAGCAAATGGAGGAGACACCTCCGGGTCCTGACATTAGTCAGGTTCCCATTCTTTTTGGGAGTTATATTATATATATATATATATATATATATATATATAATATATATATATATTATATATATATATATATATATATATATATATATATATATATATATATATATGGGAAAAATTAAATTGCTTCTGGAAAAACTTAAATAATTGCTCCTCCAGTTCATAACTTCTTAGCCACATAAAACTAACCAAGAATCCTACAAAATGATCATGTTACCTTCAAATTGTCAGGATTTTTAATTTGCCCTAACTAATTATAACTACAATGAAATTTAATACTTAGCATAATGTAATGTAGCTTATCATAATTTAACCTCACCTAACCAGACTTGTCTAACCTAACTAGATTTAACAAAACCTAATATATCCTAACCTATCCTAATTTAACCTAACTTATCCTAACCATGATAGCAAACTCAACTTATCTCACCATATCTGCTCTTGTTGCTTTTTTTTTTATTTTATTTATTTATTTATTTATTTTTTAAAGCAATGACCCATTGACTTCATAAATTTTGTCTTTCATGCCAGTTTTTAATACCTTAAAGCATTTCAATTTACCTTCACAGTAAAACTTTAACCAGTCAATAAAGAGCAATGATGGCTCCATCATTTTTCTGCTACTAGTAAATGTCACCTGCATAACTGTTTAATTTTCAACAAAAAAGTATATATAATGCATCTTTAACTTAATCACACATTTGCAATGCAGTAGTTTTTAGGATAGAAACTGATCTTTAATATACATAAAGGTTTTAAACCTTCTGTCTAAAATTACAGAAGGTTAATTTAAATCTTGCAAAATCTCGCTAATAACTGAAAAGAAATAACTAAAAAATATTATTGATTTTAAGCAATATGTCAATCAATATATCAATTATATTGACATATTGATTGTGATATATTGTAACATATTCAATAATATTGAGAGACCAGAAATCTTCTTAACAAAAGTCATATATATAATTTTTGTTAAATTTTATTAAGTTGTTGGCAAAATATTTTGTCTCATAAGTGATTAGGCTATCTGGGTGAATAAATGAGTAAGTTATACAATTGTTTTGATTATCTTTAGTGTAAATTTGAAAGTAATTAATTTTATCTACTGTTTTTATTTTTAGGTTCAGTAATGAGTGTTTTTGCAAGAGGATATTTCTTTAACTATGTAAAACTATCAAGAAATATCCTTACAAGTACATTTATAAAATTTAATAGGGAATATTATTCACATTCATTGCAAAATGGTCGAGATTTTAGGTATAAATCTTTTAATAAAACTCTTATGCTTCCATATTATAATGTTAAAAGAAATGCACATGAAGATGGGTATCTAAAAAGTATGAAAAATAAAATTAAAGACAAAATTATATTTCATTTATTTACAAAACATGTAAGTATTTTTTAATTTCAGTATACATGCTAAATTTAAATGTTTGTTTACTATATAAATTTTTTATAAATTTAAAACTTTTACTAAAAATGTTTAAAATAATTTTTACATTTTATAGTGTTCCATTTTCTTTAACACTATTTAATGTAATAAGCAGAATTTGTCAATTTTCATGTTATTTTTACCTATTTATTGCATTTTATATTTGAATGTTTTTTGATAATTATTAGCATTTCTTAATGTGATGATTTTTTTTTCTTTTTCAGAAAATTGAGCTCAAAGGTCGTATTTTGTATGCAAACATGGAACATAAAATAGATTATCCCAAGTTTTTCCGTGGTAAATAGGTGTTTATAATCAGTTGTTATTATGGTTGAATTCAAATAAATTTATTTAAATAGATTGGTAAATAAAAGTGTTTTGTATTTTGAATTTTGATAATAGTCTTGTATTTTAAAAAGTTAAAAAACGTAGGTTCTATATTATCATCATTTAATTCATATAATTTTTTTATTGGTTCATGAGAATATATATGTAAAGAAATTCCAGCCTTGAATACAATGAAATAATGATTCTGTATTATCCTTAATTAGTGTGCAAATTGCCTGATACCTTTTTTTCATGGTATCTGATAATGGAACTGCATGTTTGGATGCTTGCTTCAAGATTGATGGCAGAAGGTGAAAAAGGAATACTATTAAGGAATAGCATTATGAGGTCTATGTGGCTGGATGTTGAAGAACGATCTAAACAACTTGAGGTGAGTATATATATATATATATATATATATATATATATATATATATATATATATATATATATATATATATATATATATATATATATATATATATATATATATATATATATATATATATATATATATATATATATATATATATATATATATATATATATATATATATATATATATATATATATATATATATATATATATATATATATATACGTTTTTAACAATATATTACTCAGGTGTACAGTAATCACGTTTCATTATTTTAAGATGTTTTATCTCTCACAGTTTATGGTGATTTGTTTTCAACTGATTTCGTTTTTATAATTACAAATATATAGTCTTCTGTGGTGGTGAACCTGCAGCCTTCTTATTCTATGGAATCTATGCACATATTTGATAAAACATATTATTACTTACTTTTTTTTTTATTATTCTTTAGGAGGACAAGAGGGAAAGTAGAAAATAATGTGAGGAAAGTATTTAGTTTTGTACTCCAATTAGTTTTTTTTTTAGTATTATTTTTTTAAAAATACCTTCATCTGTCCATAACATTCTTGGTGTTTCTTTTTCTCATTATCTTTCTTTTAAGGACTACTTTATTTCTCTTTCTAAACAAGCTTTTACGAGGTTGGATTTTCATAGATCCCTTCAAATTTTCCTCACATTATCCTAATTTCTTGCTCTTTATAGGGGTGTCATTTGCCATTGTATAGATTGTGAATCACATATTTGGGATGGTTTCACTTGCACAGCTCTCCTTGAAAAGGGGAAGTCCAGGATTTTTCATCTTATCAACTCTCTCTCTCGTTCTCATTAACTCTCCAATTTCCTTCTGCCAGTCAAATTGTTGCATCATTCTCTTTATACTATCACTTCTAATGGACACTGCTCCTACATTGAGATGGATTCTTGCAACATGCCTTGCTACATAGTCTCATCTTTTCTCAGTCCAGCTCTCTGATCCCAGACTTAACTGATATTCTCAGTCCTAAAAATTTTCCGCAGATGTGAAACACACTCCCTTACCCCCAACCAAACTTCCTTTGACTTGCATACTTTCAAACATAGTAAATAATGACACGCCTTTTATTTGACCCAGGCTTCTTGATTCTTCTCAACTCTGGTGGAATTGGTAAACCTCTGCCAATCAGAGGATATATATATAATATATAATATATATATATATATATATATATATATATATATATATATATATATATATATATATATATATATATATATATATATATATATAATATATATATATATATTATATATATATATATATATATATATATATATATATATATATATATATATATTATATATATATATATATATATATATATATATATATATATATATATATATATATATATATATATATATATATATATATATATATATATATATATATATATATATATATATATATATATATATATATATATATATATATATAATATACATATATATAATATAACAGAATGTGTATATACCAAAGAGGGTTAAACAAGTGAAAGGTGTTAAGTATCATCACCAACTTGCTTTTATTTCATATGACGAGTCACTTGATGGTGATGATAAAGTGTTGGCAGGTGCACTTTGGCGGTATATGTTCCAGCAGGAGGCCCAAGATCCTCTTGCTATAGAGTGTTGTGTTAATTATGTTAGAAAAAATGTAAGTTTTATTGTATTGTAAATTTTAAAAAGTTAGTGTATATATATATATATATATATATATATATATATATATATATATATATATATATATATATATATATATATATATATATATATATATATATATATATATATATATATATATATATATATATATATATATATATATATATATATATATATATATATATATATATATATATATATATATATATATATATATATATATATATATATATATATATAGTTAAACCCATTTGTAAATTGATTATAATATTCACCTTTAGAATCCCTGCAGCAGATAGGCTTTTTTTAACGGTATATCGTGGTATTTGGAAATATTTTGATATATTTTTTTAAAAAAACGTTATATCTTTTAATTTATTCACTTGGCATGGGTAATGTAATGTACTATGGATTTATTAGTGTTGTATAAAATAATATTTGCTATATTTATAGCTGCTGGGTATTATAGGGAAACTGAAGCCTTAAGGGTGTAGACAATATTTGACTTGAATTTTAAACAATTTTCTTTAGGTCATGCCTCCTAACAAATAATCTTTTTAATCTTTTTAACCCTTATTTTAATTAAGAGTATACCCCAATTTGATTAAAAGTTATTGTTTTGTGCCAATTCATAAGTCGGATGGTGATGGATTCTTTCAAATTATCGGCCCATAAGTTGTAATGGGTGTTTTTTTTTTCTAATATTTGAGAAAAGTTTTTGATATAGTAAATCAGAAGATAACATTTATTACTAAATAAACATAATTAAAAGATACGGGATTAGAGGAGCCACTGATAAATTTATAAAATATTATTTAACCAATAGGTTGTGGAATACAGAACTGATTTCGTAAACATAAATGTTGAGTATCATTATTATATACTAATGACTTAAATTTATATTAATTTTGGCACATTGTATACTTATGGTATTTATGAATTATTACCTTGAAAGAGGGTAATAATTAAATTATATTTTTAGGAAATAAAAATTTTCTTTCATAGGAGATTCTTATAAATCAAAATTTTTTATCTATTCATGTGTAAAGCTTCTAGAAGAGTAACTTCAGATACTTGGTTCTTATTAAAGAAAACAAACTGAAGTATCGTGACTACTTACAGCATATGCTTTGAAAAGTTTGTTTGTATATTGCTCAAACTTATCGAATGTATAATTATCTAATTTTAAGAGTTTCAATGATCTGTACTGTGATATATTTTACTCGAAAGTATGTATAAGATGATTTCAGTTGGTGGTGGGATACTTTGTAAGATATGATCACTTTTATAAGTTATTCAGAATGTAAAAAAATTCTTTAAGAGATTCTGCCTCTCCTTATCAGCAAATAATAATAATTGTAAATAAACTTTTATCGACTGAAAGTAGTTAGTATGACATATAAAATTTTGACGTAATTATTTCCAAGTAGGACTTTCCTCTTTTCTCAGTAATGAAAAGAGGAATAACTAATAATGTAATAAATTTTAGTGGTGCTTTTTCCAAGAGTTAACTGTGTGTAATGAGGCTATAGTTTTTCGTATGATCATAAGTACTTCTCTATCATTCAAATATTTTGAAAAAGGAATTTATTATTTTGCATAGGATACTTATTGGAAATGAGGGTATAATGTAGATCTGTACTCTTTTGTACTTCTTGAAAGAGTACTCAGAGAAACTTTATTGCCAGAAGGAAAATTTATCTAAAAGTGTTTTCTTTAACCTTCTGTATGTAATATAAGGAAATAAATTTTTGTATTATGCTCTGTGGACTATATATTTGATCTCATATGTTGGATATTATAATTTTAGAAATTATAAATTTGTCTAACTTTATATTATTTCAATTTTTCAGCTTGCAAATTTAGATGCAACTAATTTTGATGAAATGGCTCTGAATTCTCGCGTTGAGTTTCTTCCACTTTTGGAACCAAATCAACTCTTTACAACATAGACAATATCCATCTGTGTGTTTATATGTATATATATTTATATATGTAAAATTCTTTTATAATAAATTCATCAATTTTTTTATTTCTTTTTTTTGGTCCTGGTTTATCCCTGAAAATTTGTATTTAAACTGTTATGTATAGTCTAGTTATATAACTAATAATATAAGCTTATTAGTTGACACATTTGTACAGAGATAAAATACTGAGTTTGTTTTAAGGAAAAAATATAGCGAAGGAATATTTGTTATTAAAGGTACTCATACATATTACCAGTGAATTATAAATCCAACGTTAAATTCAGATTTGGTTTTGTGTACTCGAACAATAAACAAAATGAAATTACACGTATATGGAACTGACTGCATTATTTTTGTTCCACATCTAATCATTTGGGAAATTTCTCGAGATTGATTGGAGGTCGGGATTTTCAGCTCGTTAATGAAGACCTCTTCATCTCGTTTCATTGTAAATTAAAATAAGCTATTTATGCTGCCTAAATCTTGAACATTTCATTTTACAAGGGTAAAAGAGCACTTATAATAAAATTTAGGTTAAATGAGACCTTTTAGTATTAAAATAAATATTAAGCTGCATAAAAAATTAGTGACTGGGAAAATATTATGAGGATATACAATTATGGTTTCCGGTACACGTTTGGGATAAAGATTTAGATTTCTTGTTCTTTTGATCCTTTATTTGTTATTTTATCATTGGTAGACAAAGCTAACATATTTCCCATTTTTCTGTTAGAAATAGAGTAATATTATTGATTGTTAGTAAAGATTTTATTCATTCAATTATTTAGTTAACTGTTTGTTTTATTTATGTATTTAGCCATGAAACGAAGGAAATTTTTAGACATAGCAAGTTTTTTAAATATTTTTGATCTGTTCCTACTAAAGTTATTGAGAAGAAAAGTTTCCAACTCTACACCACATCGTTGAATCCATCTCACATAAGTAATGTGTATTTACTGTGACGAAAATTACAAAAGCCAGTTTGGCAAGTGGCATTTCTATTTAGAAACAAAACGTGTTAAAAGAAATATCGAAAAAATTAATGTTTGAAATAAAAAGTAACTGCTTTTTAAGTTTTTTATTAAAGTATGTATAAAATTAAGTATAAGAGAATACAGTCGGTTTACACCATTACCAACTAAAGAACGTTAACAACTTGTTACAGGATTTCATTTACATTACTAACTCTGGTATCAAAATTGTCAGTTTTGTATTAAAATCACAGGTATTTTATTCCACAAAGTTGGATTGTTTTCCACCTGTATCATTAGAACTTGATATTTAAAATCTACAAGGTTATCAAGGTGCACAAGGGATATTATCCCTTCAGACGATTGCTAGTTCATCAGTTTCGAATGAGAGTTCACAATGTTGTCCTTCAAGAAAGCCTGTCATCTTTTTCAAAGGGAACTACAAGAAATAATATATATATATATATATATATATATATATATATATATATATATATATATATATATATATATATATATATATATATATATATATATATATATATATATATATATATATATATATATATATATATATATATAATATATATAATATATAATATATATAATATATATATAATAATAATAATAATAATATAATAATAATAATAATAATAATAATAATAATAATAATAATAATAATAATAATAATAATAATAATAATAATAATAATAATAATAATAATAATAATAATAATAATAATAATAATAATAATAATAATAATAATTTCATCATATAATAATAAGAAATATATTGTTAAATAAAGTTAATAACTAGAAATTTCAACTCTGATTCACAGACTATATTCGATTCTAGTTTTATCGCAAGTGACGGAAAAACTGTTTGCTTGAAGACCTTAATTTTGGGAAATTGTTCCCGCCATTATTTTTAAGGAAATATTTTCGCGCCATTTTTAATGGAAGTATTTCACGTTCCTTTTTTCCTCTTGGAAAGGTAAAATCGAATTTAAATACAAAACAAAAAATTAAAAATAAAAATAAAATTTCTTCGCCTAGTTAACCTCCTGGTAAAAGTTTTTAAGATCGAAAAAGTTTTACTTTCTTTTTTTATAATGTAATTATGTAATATAATTATCATAATATAATAATAATAATAATAATAATAATAATAATAATAATAATAATAATAATAATAATGAAGCTGTTCCAGTGTTTGTGTTTTTTTGTTCATTTGTATGCTGTTTATTCGTATTTGCGTAAAAATGGATTGACATTGGTATGTGAGTGTATATATATATATATATATATATATATATATATATATATATATATATATATATATATATATATATATATATATATATATATATATATATATATATATATATATATATATATATATATATATATATATATATATATATATATATATATATAGGCATGATCTTTGCAAATACGGGAACCTTTTGGGTCCTACAGAAGTTTTTAATTCCTTTGGAAGATCCATGAGGCAACTAAGCTTCACCGAACCTGAAGAGTCTCTCGATGGTTCCGACGGTGCTGGTCTTTCTCTTTGTGTTATCAATCAAAGAAATGGGAAAACTATATTTTATGAGGTAATTGGTATATAATATATATATATATATATATATATATATATATATATATATATATATATATATATATATATATATATATATATATATATATATATATATATATATATATATATATATATATATATATATATATATATATATATATATATATATATATATATATATATATATATATATATATATATATATATATATATATATATATATATATATATATATATATATATATATATATATATATATATATATATATATATATATATATATATATATATATATCCCTGGCATACAATTGCGAGGACATTTGTGCCATTTCGGAGCCCCAAGCTGGTCGGATTTGCGGTCGTACTTCTTTGATTCCCCATGGAATGAATATTGCTTCCGTGTGATGGGTCTCTCGGAGAGCGCAGACCTCATAACAAGGTTGATTTTCTTGCTTGAAGGAGTACATTCAATGTTATTTTCCTATTACTAAACCTAACAAACAGTGATATAACTTTGCTTGTTCTCGTGCTATTCATCGAAGGGATGCTGCCTTCAAGAATTACGTCGTCTTTAAACTCTAGAAGCTCGTGCAACTTATATTTCATCCCATAATCGTGCAACCATTCACTGTAGTAACCCCTCCCCTCCCCAAAAAAAAAAATAACTTTCCTAATCTTGAAAACGTAATAATTTTTATGGTTCTTCTTTCTCGTACTGTTTTAGGTATTTTGCGAAAAATGTCACTTCTAACTTTGTTCTTCCTCTTTCAATCTTGTAGTATCTTCGATGACGCTATTTCCAATTTGCATTTTACTAAAACTGAAAACTCTTCGCTCAATCCTTTGCTTCTAACTCCACCTTAGACGATTCCGGAACTATTTCTCCTCCTCCAACCCCCTTCAACTCATATATGCCTAACAGTGTAATTTCTTCTGAAAACATTATTTGTGCTTTCTCTGAACTTAACATATTCTACCTTTTCTGATGGTATATATCCAGTGGATCTCAAAACTTATGCTTTAAGATTGCACCCTGCCTTGATAAATTATTTCGCCAGTCTTTCTACATCGACCTTTCCATGCTGCTAGAAACGTGCGCTCATTTAGCCTGTCCGAGAAATGAGACCCCTCTCCCCTCTAACTATCGTCCTATTTCTTTAACCTCTGTTTTCTGTAAAGTTTCTAATCTATCCTAAATTAACAGGAAGATCTGAAAACATCTCAATTCTTCTAACTTATCTAAGATCGCCCGAATAGCTTTTGTGAGGAACGCTCTACTTGTGATCTACTTTCACCTCTCTCTGTCTCCTAGTCTTCTGTTCTTCGGTATTTCAGTGACTCTTTTTGCTGTGGTGCTAGACATATCGAGAATCTTCAACAGAATTTGGAAGAAAGCTTTGATTTCTAAACTTCCCTCATTCAGTCTCTATCCTTCTCTTTAATTTATTTTCTTGTTGTTCTATTGCAGATGTTGTTGACAATCAACGAGTTCATCCTTTAATTCTATTGATTGTGGTTTTCCTAGGGAATCTGTCCTGGTTTAGGTGATCATACAGTGTACGACTTATAGGCTTTTAATCCACGCCACTGATATATATATATATATATATATATATATATATATATATATATATATATATATATATATATATATATATATATATATATATATATATATATATATATATATATATATATATATATATATATATATATATATATATATATATATATATTAGGAGTTTCCTCTGTACGAAATTTATGCAGTATGGAAAGATCTAGAACGCTACATGCTGAACATTTCTCCTCAAAGGATTGTTGTTTTACATCTTCAAGGAAAGTCAATTTATGGACTAAGAAATACGACCGATCTTCTGGCATCATTTGGTTCTGTGTTTGTGGAGCATTTGGACCCATTTTCATCATGGACTTGGGCCTTTGTTTATAAAGGGAAAACATTGTTTGAAAGGGTCACCTACTATTACCCTGATAAGAAAAATTCATAGTGGGTCTCTATCCCATGTATATTTTCTGTTATCTCCTTTGAAGTCAAAATATTTCTTGGCTAAGACTCAAACAGAGTTTGAAAGATGGAAATTCTGTGAAAATTATGGTGTGATGGGCGATTTTTGTGATGAAAGTCAGCCAGCCAATCTTGATTATTCTTATTTAGAAAAGTTCGAAAATCCTCTTTTAAAATCGATACCAATTATTATAACAGCTGGGAGTCGAACTAGCTATCTTTACCAAAGTCTTAAATCTTATCTTCGGGCTTGGGGAGTAGTGAAGAGAAATATTCATGTTCTCCTTGGTAGTAACTCCTCTGAAACAAATTCCCTTCTCAGGTTGATGAACGTAAATTTTTCTCATATTTTACCCTCTCAATATGGATATAATAGTTTCTTATCATTTTTATATTATAGGGAGGTTTATACTTTTGCTTACAATAATTTTCATCATTCTCGTTTCATAATATTTCTTGAGGAAGATGTTGAGGTTTCAAAAGATTTCTTTTCTTATCTAAGTCAGACAATGTTCCTTCTTAACGAAGATTCAACCTTATATTGTATTACTGCGCATTCGCCTGGTTTGGAATTTACTGCTCACGATGAAACAACTTTGCTACGTGGAAGTACTCAAGTTGGTTGGGGATATGCTTTAACTCCTGAATTTATAAAAGAGGCATTGAAGCTTTGGCCTACTGATAATGTACCAGAAGACATGATTTTTGATGGATGGATTTATCATAACATAGTAAAAGATCGGGAATGCATCTTTCCCGAAGTGAGCAGAAGCCACCACTTTGGATTGGGTATTAATACTCCATTGTGGCTAGCGGACAGAAGCTTCGTTTCAATGCCAGTAGCAAATCCAGACAAATTGATAAAGTTCCAAAATGTTGATTGGTTAAAACTTAAGTTTTGGCAAAAAAATTTGACAAAATTAATACAAAGATCCATTCCTATTGAAAGAAGTCCTTGCAAAGAAAATTTTTTGACAAATCTTTTACCAGGCAAATATGTAATGTATTACAAATACAGTAAAGATGACAACAATACGGAAACCAATTTCCAATATATAATGTCCTGTTTTCAAGGATGGATGTTTTCCATGCAAGGACAACACAAATCCGTTTCCATAGTAAGAGTATCGATGGCTATTACCTTTTACTTAGTGGCAACTCCAGAGTCTCCTTACTCAGCTTTGAAACCACGTAATTATTCAATTATTGATATTGAAAATCAACCGTTAGAAGAAAAAAATGAATACGTCAACATGTTGAACAAAGTAATACGGAAGTCTTTTGTCAAGATGAAAAATATTACAAGATATGTCATATATAAAAATCTTTTTTTATAACAAATATATGCTTTATTAATATATATATATATATATATATATATATATATATATATATATATATATATATATATATATATATATATATATATATATATATATATATATATATATATATATATATATATATATATATATATATATATATATATATATATATATATATATATATATATATATATATATATATATATATATATATATATATATATATATATATATATATATATATATATATATATATATATATATATATATATATATATATATATATATATATATATATATATATATAGTTATAACCAGATATATTCATATATATATATATATATATATATATATATATATATATATATATATATATATATATATATATATATATATATATATATATATATATATATATATATATATATATATATATATATATATATTAGTCAGTTTATTGTTTTCTTATGATTTAAATAGCACAAGTTATAGATTTGTAGTTAAGGAAAAGCCACTTTGAGTAAAAAAAGTGTTGGAGGCGATTTGAAGTTGGCTCAGAAATTTGTAGGTTGTTTTCAGAATATAAAATAGATACGTGTGCATAATAAGAATTGCAAAGTAACTGAATTAATTACTACAATTGTAAATGAGTTACCAAATTTGTTAAAACGGAGAAAGTTATTAAAAATGTAAATGAAACAGGACTTTTATTTCTTTAATTAAATGACTAACAGTAGAAAATTATAGTTCTAACGCTTTTCAATAATAATAATAATAATAATAATAATAATAATAATAATAATAATAATAATAATAATAATAATAATAATAATAATAATAATAATGAATAATGAATAATAAATTTTTTTTTTGGTAAATGTACAGTAATCTCCACAGCTCACTGGAATGCTGCTATACCACGTCAGGAAACTAACAACAGTGGGAATCCCTAAACAAAAAGGAAAACGAACAGTATGGAAAGAATAATATATTATATAAAATGTTCAAGTTAAGCAGGAAAGCAAAACTCGATCACTACGAAAGTGAGAAGAATCGGATAGGATATGTGCCAGGCGACGCCGGAGACGTATATGGAGCACATCAGGGAAGCAATTGCGGCGAAGGGAGGAGACGCCCTCACAGCCAACCAAGAGATAAACAGCCGAGAGAGGAGAGAGTGCAACAGGCGAAGCAAGACGGGCAAGATGGGGGAGTCTCTCACACCATAAGGAAGCCATGTTGATGTTGGTATGACCCAGCCAGGACTACCTCCAGGAAGCGATTCAGTTGACACGAAGAAGACCACCGTCCAATGACGGACTTGACGGCTCGGAGTTTTGAGCCACGAGTATCCTCAGCCCAGCAAGTTTGCCAGCCAGAATATATATTGACGTGCGGAAACAAAAATATCATTAGCTGGGAAGTGGCCCAGGCGAACAGCAAGAGGGAGGCATTGGGAACCCGATCTTCTATGAGAAGCAGCATTTTTGGCCACCCTATTGACCTGTTCCTTCCAGGATCACCAACATGGGAAGGGACCCAACACTGCACATTACGTTTCTTCTTCGCATAGGAAGAGGAGATAGACTTTTGGGTGGCAGAGACCAAAGGATTTCTAGTTGAACGTCGAAGCAGCGCTTTGGAGAGTGATTCTCAAATCTCAAAAGATGGGCTATAGGTACTCTCGGGTTCAATGTGACAGATTCTGTCCACAGTCATGAACATAATAATAATAATAATAATAATAATAATAATAATAATAATAATAATAATAATAATAATAATAATAATAATAATAATAATAATAATAATAATAATAATAATAATAATAAAAATAATGATAATAATACTAATAAAGTAATAATAACAAATTAATGATAATAATAATAATAATAATAATAATAATAATAATAATAATAATAATAATAATAAACTAATAATAATAATAATAATAATAATAATAATAAATAATAATAATAATAATAATAATAAATAATAATAATAATAATAATAATAATAATAATAATAATAATAATAATAATAATAATAATAATAATAATAATAATAATAATAATAATAATCAGTTCAGTACCTTACGGGCATTGCCCTGTTCCGCGAGAGAAACTAAAGGTAGATGTTAATTTAGTATTATTAGAATCAGTTGTTTAGTCACGTGACAATGAGAACAAATATTATACGGAGAGTTTATATATATATATATATATATATATATATATATATATATATATATATATATATATATATATATATATATATATATATATATATATATATATATATATATATATATATATATATATATATATATATATATATATATATATATATATATATATATATATATATATATATATATATATATATAATGGAGCGATACCAAAATTTTTTACCGATACCGATACGATACCGATACCTAAAAATATACCGATACCGATACCGATATATATATATATATATACCGATATATATATATATATATATATATATATATATAATACCGATACCGATATATATATATAATATATATATATATATATATATATATATATATATATATATATATATATATATATATATATATATATATATATATATATATATATATATATATATATATATATAATATATATATATATATATATATATATATATATATATATATATATATATATATATATATATATATATATATATATATATATATATATATATAATATATATATATATATATATATATATATATATATATATATATATATATATATATATCAGCAAGATGGAGGAGAAAGAACCACTTGATATTTTATAAATATTTTCCTTATTCAATAAGGATAAGCTTACAAGAAATGAAGACTACGAGTAAAAAGCACATCATAATGCAAAAAACAATCTGACCATACTTCTTTAAAGAAAATGCATAAATTAATGTATATATATAATAATATTTATTACAGTTCGTTAAATCATAGACTAAAGTGAATTAATTCACATGATAGAAAATTGGTTATTGAAATTTTGAATATGTGAAGTTCAGAAATGCAAAAATCGTGGTATTTTCTTTTATTTTCATTTTATTCTCTGCAAAATTTATTCAGCAGCGCTGTCGAAAAGGAATTATCTGCATGGTAAGTAATGTACACATAAGAGCGCCCGCGAGCGTGTGCACGCGCACACATACACAAAAATCAAAATATAATTTATTGTCGACTAGTTTCTTGTGATTCTATACTTGTACCCATTATTAAGGCTATGAGCATAATGAAGAATATAAAATAAAATTACGAAATATATAAAATTAAAAAATATTGCATAAAAATTATATCAATAAATTAATGAATGAAAATTATTATATATAAATAAATAGCAAAAAAGATCGACCAAAGTACAATATTCTACTTCAATTTTGAAGTAAAATTTTATATTGGGTTAAATCTGTCAAAATAATGCAATTATCTATGGAGGTTCTTACCAATATTTCATAAAACTTTTATAAAATGTTTAAAATAAGCCATAAAGAAAGAATTAAAGCCATAATAAATTTTGAGAAAGAATTAAAACCATGAAATAAATATTGAGAAATGATCCCGAAAAAAGTAATGGTATCTCCTAATCTGATATTTGTGACATAAAATTAACTTGGCATAACCTAACCAAACCTAACCTAACCTAACCTATCCTAACCATATCTAATTTAACTTAACTGTAAATATTAATTTTTTTGGAACTAAAATTTATATTTCCATAATAAAAAATTAAAATAACAGGTTTGGAAAATTTTATTAATTAAATTCTTGAACTGTCTATAAAATACAAATGATCATATATATATATATATATATATATATATATATATATATATATATATATATATATATATATATATATATATATATATATATATATATATATATATATATATATATATATATATATATATATATATATATATATATATATATATATATATATATATATATATATATATATATATATATATATATATATATATATATATATATATATATATATATATATATATATATATATATATATATATATATATATATATATATATATATATTATATATATATATATATATATATATATATATATATATATATATATATATATATATATATATATATATATATATATATATATATATATATATAACACCGCAGGGGCAAATATTGCAAATTTGGCAAGCATTTAAACTCTTCAAAGACGTATGGTGAGAATTTTAAAGGAAGCTTCACAGAACCAGACATACCATTCAATATTTCGAAGTCTTCTGGCCTTTCTCTTTGTACTGTTCACCAAAAAAGTGGAAGGGTTTCATTTTACAAGGTTGGTAGACCTTAAGATAAATATTTGTGATGAAGGGTATATTTTTTTTTCACACGTTCATCAGCAAGATGGTTTTGGTTATCTAACTTATTTGTTTTATTGATAAACATATATATTCCCCTTAATGACTTCGTCAAACTTTCCTCAGGGCGATAGCATCTCAAACTCTTTCTCTGGACAGAATTCCCTGACGAATATTAAATATCTTTCGTTGTATTGTAGGTTCTTGTATTGTAGCTTACACCAAGATTTTTACCGAGTTTTATCACATTTTTGTATTATTTTAACCTTTCATTTCGAGTTGTTATTTTTTAACTACTAATTGGTTCATGTGTTTTAGTTCTTGTCATTAATATTTTAATGTTTCTTTTTAACTTTGACACTGTATAATGTGAACTACCTTTTCCAACCTGTATATGGAGACTGTAAGTTTTCAAATTTTTCTCTTTCTTTTAATTTTATAATAGCTATTTCTAGATCAATATATAGAATAAAAATTTTTCCTTCATTATTATTATTATTATTATTATTATTATTATTATTACAACTCCTTTACAGGAATTCCCACTGAATGAAACGTATGCTGTATGGAAAGACCTAGAACGCTATTTATTGAATATTTCTCCTCAAAGAATTGTTGTTTTGCATCTTCAGGGCAAGTCAATTTATGGACTAAGAAATACAACCGACCTTTTAGCATCTTTTGGTTCTGTGTTTGTGGAGCATTTGGACCCATTTTCATCATGGACTTGGGTCTTTGTTTATAAGGGGAAAACATTGTATGAAAGGGTCACCTACTATTACCCTAATAAGAAAATTCATAGTGGGTCTCTATCCCATGCATACTTTCTGCTATCTCCTTTGGATCCAAAATATTTCTTACCAGAAACTCAGGCAGAGTTTGAAAGATGGAAATTCTGTGAAAATTATGGTGTGATGGGTGATCTTTGTGATGAAAGTCAGCCAGCCAATCTTGATTATTCTTATTTAGAAAAGTTCGAAAATCCTCTTTTAAAATCGATACCAATTATTATAACAGCTGGGAGTCGAACTAGCTATCTTTACCAAAGTCTTAAATCTTATCTTCGGGCTTGGGGAGTAGTGAAGAAAAATATTCATGTTATCCTCGGCAGTAATTCCTCCCAGACTATTGATCTTCTAAACTTACTCAATATTAATTTTACATACATACAACCGTCTCTGTATGGGAAAGAAAATTTTTTCCCATTCTTATTTTACAAAGAAGTATATAGGTTTGCCTACGAAAACTTCAAAAGTAGTTTCGTTATTTTTCTTGAAGAGGATGTAGAGGTCTCACTCGACTTCTTTTCATACATTAGTCAAACAATGTATCTATTAGAAAAGGATCCTACTCTATATTGCGTTACAGGACATTCAACTACAGGTTTAAAGTACACATCTTTCAATGAGTATTCTTTACTAAGAGGAAACGTCCAAGTTGGATGGGGTTATATAGTAACCAAAAATTTTATAAAAGAAGTACTGGAAGTTTGGCCATCAACCTATATCTCCGATACCTTAGTTTATGATGGATGGTTGTATTATTATGTGATTGGTGAAAGAGAATGTATATTTCCTGAAGTTAGCAGATCTCTTCATTTCGGAGTAGGATTAAATACTGTTTACTGGTTAACAGAGGCAAGTTTCTTTTCAACTCCTTTGCACAATGCAACAAAAAGGATTAAATTTACGAATCTTGAAGAATTTATGATAAATCCATGGACAACAGATTTAAGAAACAAGATTATAAAATCGATTCCGATAAAGAAAAGTCCATGTAGGGAAAATTTTATATCGACCCTTCATCCAGGGTCGTACGTCATGTTTTATAATCATACTCAAAACGATGATACAACTTACTATAATCACGCATTTATTGCATCCTGCTTTCGAGCTTGGATGTTTTCCAATCAGGGGCAACACCATTCCGTTAAAACTATTCAAGCTACACCGAATATAACGTTTTATTTGGTGGCTGTTCCCGAATCATCCTTTTCGGATTTGAAGCCACCGGATTACATCCCAATTGATATCCGAAGTCAGTCTTTTGAAGACAGAAATGAATATATAAGAGTTTACAACATTATGACAAATTTACTTTATATAAAACTGAGGAATGTTACCAGAGATTACATTTATGAAAAATTATTTCAATAATATATTATATATATATATATATATATATATATATATATATATATATATATATATATATATATATATATATATATATATATATATATATATATATATATATATATATATATATATATATATATATATAAAAATAGAAAATTAAAAAGTTTTTCAATCATTCTGAAAGCAGAGACAAAACCATTGTACAGTAAATGACAAGTATTTGGCTGTAAAAGTATAATAATAATATTTAAACATGAAATATTCATTTAAAATAGATGCTAGCGAAGTATATCCAGTAATAAGTACAAGCGGGAAAAAAACGTATGCCTCAAAGGTTTAAATACAACCTAGCGACAATATACAATTTTCAAAAATGCGTCAACTAGTGGTAAGAAACTCTATACGTAAATTTCTTTAAAAAATACAGTGTGTTTTCCTGTACTTTTAAAAAAAAAAAAAATTTGCATGCTCTGTTTACAAATTTTTTTAATTAAAACTCTTTAAATTTAAACTGAAATTGGTCTGCAATTAAAAAGAATTACGAATTTAAAAAGATAAAAAAAATTGTTTCCTCTCCTTTTCTTCAACCTTCTGAATCAAACATTTGCCGACCTTCATAGTTAATTTCTTTTTATTCTATATGAGAGAAGTGGCGAGGTTAATTATAGCTTTACAACTTATTAAAAAAAAAAAATAAAAAAAACTGGGGTAGAAATCAATTTGTAAATGGGTTAGTGTTTATTATGTAATTTCATAAAGATATTTGCTACTCTAAAATATAAGACAAAAACTGCGTTGAGTACGTTGGGAGATCAAGGAGGTTTAAATGGGTGATGGGAAGCTGAGTTAAAAAAAAAATGGAGCAATACGATAGATAGCAGATTTAGTTTGGGAAAAAGAAAATGGACAACATATCAATGAAGTATGGGCAGTTAAAATATTAAGAATCAATGGATTCTGAAGAGAGCTTCCCAAAATTCTAAGTGAGAAGGGGCTCATGAGATTATATAAGGAACGATAGTCCTGAAGAACACCATTAGAGATATTTCAACAGACCTTTGATGAATATGATGGACAACGATAAAATAAAAAATACGACTCTGACAAAGATAACTTAAGCAGAAACAGAAACTACCTTTCTGGCACATTTGGATTTAAATTATAGAATTCTTGAGAAGTTTGGGTAAAGCCTTTAAGCTGCAATACCTCGCCAATCAAATAATAGTCGAACAGAACAAAGACCCAAGGCAGAATAACTATGTCTAGATCTACATTAACTATAACTTAAAAAAAAAATAAACATGATCACTATTTTGAAATGATTCTTCCTTATCCTTATCAATGTTATGCATTTGGAGAATATTTTTAAAAAAATATTAAAAAGAACTTAAAAACAATAACATTTATTACTTTCAACAAAAGTACAGAATATGTGGAACTAGATTTTGGAACACAAATCTCTTACCAAGTGAATTCATACCATTCAGAAATTTGAGGAAAATATGTATATATATATTTATAAAATAAGTCAACATGACTCAGTAATTCATAAAAATAATAATAATAATACAACCATACTTGAAATCTTAAACCTTTTTAAATGAATTTTAAAGCTTGACTTTTATTAATTATAATTTAAATGACAAGATGTTGAAGACTAACAAATACATGGAACACAATTTAGACAGGCTGGCGGAATGTCTTTCCAGCGTACTTAGCATTGGCACCCAACTCTTCTTCAATACGAAGAATCTGGTTATATTTGGCCAATCTCTCAGACCTGCATGGAGCTCCTGTTTTGATTTGTCCGGTACAAAGTCCAACAACCAAATCACCGATAAAGGTATCTTCAGTTTCGCCAGATCTGTAATGAAAGTAGTTGAATTAGCAATAAAATTAATATAATATACATGGATTTATTTTATTATATATATATATATATATATATATATATATATATATATATATATATATATATATATATATATATATATATATATATATATATATATATATATATATATATATATATATATATATATATATATATATATATATATATATATATATATAGGTTATTTTCGTTATGTGATTAAACTTGAAGATATAATTTTACAGCCAATTAACTATGACATAGACAAACCATAACTTCATTTAAATATATATAAAGTTTATTCTTTCTTCCACTTAAAAAAAAAAAAAAAAAAAAAAAAAAAAGGTTTGTCAAAATATTTTCCTTCTAGTGATAAAATCAATATTGACTATTAAAGTAGTTTTATATGTTTGGATGATTTAGAAATATGATAAAGCTGTACTGTACTGAATATTTTTTTAAAAAGTCACCTGTGAGAAACCATAGTTCCCCATCCATTCTTCTTAGCCAAGAGATGAGCACGAATAGACTCGGTTACAGACCCAATCTGGTTCACCTTCAGGAGTAAACAGTTGCAAGCCTTCTTTTCAACTGCAGTCTCAATGCGTTTGGGGTTTGTTACAGTTAAGTCATCACCTACAATCTGAATACTAGTTGCTGCAGTCATTTTGGTCCAGTTGTCCCAATCATCTTGGTCAAATGGATCCTCAATGGAAACAATAGGAAATTCGTTGATGAATTCCATGTACAATTCTCTGAGTCTATCACCAGAAACTTTCTCGGATCCGTCATTATTTGCAGTTTTGAAATCAAGGTCGTAAGTATTGCTTCCTTTGAAAAACTCTGAAGCTGCTACATCCATACCAATTTCAATTTTACCTGTGTAACCAGCCTTCTCGATGGCTTCTTGAATGAGAACCAAAGCATCTCTGTTGTTAAGTATATTTGGAGCAAAACCACCTTCGTCTCCTACGGCAGTAGCGTCGAGTCCGAAACGACCCTTTATCACAGATTTTAAATGATGGTAAGTTTCTGAGCCCATTCTCATCGCCTCTGTAAAGGATGAAGCACCAGTGGGGAGAATCATAAATTCTTGCATGGCCAACTTATTACCAGCGTGAGAGCCTCCATTAATGACGTTAAATGCAGGCACAGGCAAAATTACGTCGGGATAGCCAGCAAGATTGGCCAGATGCCTGCAAGAAAATAAAAGTATAAGTTGGCCTTTTCCCAAGGCAAATTTATAAATTATTTTTACAATAAAATCGCATCATAAAAAAAAAAAAAACAACTAACCTGTAAAGGGGAATCCCTAATTCAGCAGCACCAGCCTTGCAAA
>SEYY01016834.1:37500-45000 GCA_009176605.1 Armadillidium nasatum
ATTTCTTTCCTAAAATCAAAGCCGTATTCATCGCATTTATAGCGTAAAGATCTTCCAAGCGCCGGTGGACCGCAATAAAACACAGTAATTTTGCCCTTTCTCTGGTTTAACAGCTGTTTGAAAACCTGCGGAATAGAGAAATTGAGATCTAAAAGCTGGATTTATTTATGATGACATATGTCAAGATAAGTTCGCGCTCAAACTCAAGCTCAAGCTCACAATGCGCTCAAACTCGGTGCAGAATTAAAATGAGACAAAAGCTTCATTGTAATATAAACGTATTCTAACGTGAATATTTTTATTTAAAATACAAAGTGGGAACAATTATTTAAAGAGTGTGATTGGATCGCGAATGGAGCTTGAGCTTCGAGATATTTTGATTGAAGTTGTAGTGTGTTAGAAATTACAAATTCATATCATATATATATATATATATATATATATATATATATATATATATATATATATATATATATATAATATATATATATATATATATATATATATATTATATATATATATATATATATATATATATAATATATAATATATATATATATATAATATAATAAAAAAATAAAAAAAAAAAAAAAAAAAAAAAAAAAAAAAAAAAAAAAAAAAAAAAAAAAAAAAAAAAAAAAAAAAAAATATAATAAAAATAATAATAATAATAATAATAATAATAATAATAATAATAATAATATGATAATCATAATAATAATAACAATAATAATAATAATAATAATAATAATAATAATAATAATAATAATAATAATAATAATAATAATATTATTATTATTATTATTATTATTATTATTATTATTAGTTTATTATTATTATTATTATTATTATTATTATTATTATTATTATTATTATTATTATTATTATTATTATTATTATTATTATTAATTATTATTACCTTATCCCAGTTAGGTCTTCCTGCGTTTGTTCTCGTTTTCAACCCAGTTATTAAATCTCTTTTTTCCTGTTAATGAAAAAAAAAAATAATAAAAAAATTGAAAAATAAATAAAGAAATACGAAAAATAAAAAAAATTAAAAATGGAAAAACATGGAATTTATAATGTTTAATTTTTGGCGCTATACCCAAATCGTCGACAGGAAAAGTAGTCGACAGGTCAAAGGGCCGACACTTTTGAAAAAATTGTGTCGATCACTTTTCTTTTCAATTTCAACTTGTCGACGTTTTGGACACATGTGAAAAAAAATGTGTCGGCTGTTTGACCAACATCGTATTTTTTTTTATTTCGATACAATCGATACGTAAGCCTATTTTTAAATTTTATTATTATAATAATTATGAATAGATTTTTTTTATTTTTAATATATTATTTTAGTAGATGCATGGCACACGAACATTTGTCTACGGGGGGCTCTGCCCCCCGTACCCCCCGACCCGTGAGTGATGATGATATATATCTTTCGATTAATCGATATCGATTTATAGTGTCGACGATTTGGACGAGTTATAAAAAAAGTTGTCGGCCTTTTGACCTTACCAAAAAAAGTTGTCGACGTTTTGGACAAGTGAGAAAATTTTGTTAATGTTTTTTTCAAAAGTGTCGGCCCTTTGACCTGTCGATTACTTTTCCTGTCGACGATTTGGGGTAATCCCGTAATTTTTTTTTACAACCATTTTTTTTTAAATTTATTTATTTTTTGAAGAGATTGATTTTCTTTTTCTAAAATTTCAATTCCTTCACTCTAATAGCGGCGCTATACCCAAATCGTCGACAGGAAAAGTAGTCGACAGGTCAAAGGGCCGACACTTTTGAAAAAAATGTGTCGATCACTTTTCTTTTCAATTTCAACGTGTCGACGTTTTGGACACATGTGAAAAAAAATGTGTCGGCTGTTTGACCAACATTGTATTTTTTTTTATTTCGATACAATCGATACGTAAGCCTATTTTTAAATTTTATTATTATAATAATTATGAATAATTTTTTTTATTTCTAATATATTATTTTAGTAGATGCATGGCACAAGAACATTTGTCTACGGGGGGCTCTGCCCCCCGTACCCCCCGACCCGTGAGTGATGATGATATATATCTTTCGATTAATCGATATCAATTTATAGTGTCGACGATTTGGACGAGTTATAAAAAAAAGTTGTCGGCCCTTTGACTTTACCAAAAAAAGTTGTCGACGTTTTGGACAAGTGAGAAAATTTTGTTAATGTTTTTTTCAAAAGTGTCGGCCCTTTGACCCGTCGATTACTTTTCCTGTCGACGATTTGGGGTAATCCCGCTAATAGCAATTAATAGAACTTTTATTTTGGGAGAATATATATGGTTGCTTTTAATACCTCAATGACTCACTTCTTTGATCTTATCTACTCAACATTATCTTTCAAACAAAACTGACAACTTCGAAAAGCACAATAATTAAGGGTCTTCTTTATATATATATATATATATATATATATATATATATATATATATATATATATATATATATATATATATATATATATATATATATATATATATATATATATATATATATATATATATATATATATATATATATATATATATATATATATATATATATATATATATATATATATATTGTCCCAACTATTCTTCAATACAATTTTTGCAGTTAACGAAAGTGAACGCAAACTGTACCCACAATCCTCACTTCCAAATTATTGTACCTTTTCGTGAAGCAACTCCAAAGCGAGCTGTAAACCGACAGCTTTCATGTCTGTTTTCTGAAGAGCGGATGTGATGTACATGTGCATATCTAGAAACCTTTCTAAGAATCCTCCTTGTTCAGCTTGTTCGATTTCCAACTGAGACAAAAGGTTAACAAACCATTCAAATGATCTTTGATCTCTGTTGATCCAGAAGAAGTCCACCTAATAATAATAATAATAATAATAATAATAATAATAATAATAATAATAAGAATAATAATAAATAATAATAATAATAATAATAATAATAATAATAATAATAATAATAATAATAATAATAATAATAATAATAATAATAATAATAATAATAATAGTAATAATAATAATAATAATAATAATAATAATAAAAATAATAATAATAATAATAATAATAATAATAATAATAATAATAATAATAATAATAATAATAATAATAATAATAATAATAATAATAATAAACTCTTAATTCAGAATAAAATTTATTTAAGATAATGCATGAAACAAATATAATAAATATACTCAACTAAAAAAAGGATTTTTGTTACATAATAATAATAATAATAATAATAATAATAATAATAATAATAATAATAATAATAATAATAATAATAATAATAATAATAATAATAATAATAATAATAATAATAATAATAATAATAAAAATTATAATGATGATGATTGTGATAATGATGGTCATAATGATGATGATAATTATGATGATGATGATGATGATGATACAAAGGATATAGGGTGCTTGAAAACTCTGGTTCGATCTCTTATGCGGATCGTAGGTAAAAACTACCAATAAAATTCCCCCCCCTCCTGGAATAGGGCAAGACCCGTGAGAAGAAAACTAAAAAGAAAGAAAAGTTTTACCTTTCTCAAATTCATGACAGAATGAGGGGATATCCGATATCCAAGAATGATCGCATTTGGGACATGTCTGACGGGCTTTAAGATATCTTTGCATGATTGATTGAAGAATTGAAGCAAAAGGCGTAACTCCAATACCTGTTCCGATGAGGACGGCGTGTTGGGCTCGAAAGATGTGACTTGAAGGAGCTCCGTAAGGTCCATCCACGTAAATCTGTTTATAAACGAAAGGAAAAATTATTTTGATATAGAAAAGAAGAATAAATAAAGGTGAATAAAGAAGTGTAAATAGGAAAGGTGAGTAAAAATGAAATAAGATCAGTAAAGATGAAAAAAATATGAACTAAAATTAATTTATTTTACATTTATGCCACAGCGGCGTAAGCGTGATCATTCGTACAGCAAAAAAAAAAAAAAAAAAAAAAAAAAAAAAAAAAAAAAAAAAAAAAAAAAATCTACCTAAAGTATTCACACGAAAGAAAAAAAGAGCAGGTTCGATTAATACTCTCTCTCTCTCTCTCTCTCTCTCTCTCTCTCTCTCTCTATATATATATATATATATATATATATATATATATATATATATATATATATATATATATATATATATATATATATATATATATATATATATATATATATATATATATATATATATATATATATATATATATATATATATATATATACTCATGACACTGACCACTAAAGGTTTTCCAACTGTGCATTGTCCAAAGACTTCTGCTTCTTTAAGTCTACTAATTCTTCTCGCCCTTTGAGCCTCTCTTTCTGGCTTGGATTTCCTTCTCTGGGATCTGGAAGTGTCCCGGGCACCTCGACCTCCAAAGATCCTTCCACCTGTACACAAAATATTCTGTATGTAAAATTTGGCAAAAGAAGAAAATTTTTCTTTATGAAAATGATCTCTATTAGGTGATGAAAATGAATTTCTAGAGTGGCATGAATTAGAGATTACGTTTTAAGCATCCAAACAATGCAGATGGGGATTATTTATAGAGGTATGAAAGTTCGAACGAAGAAACGTTACGTAAGACGTTTTCACAACTGACATTTTTTAAAGCTGACGTGAAGATATATGAATAATTTATTTGTTATTTTAATTCTTTGTAATATATCATACATACTTCCTCTTCTAACAGCAGTTGGTTTTGGTGCTTCAACATCATCAGTTGCCTGCTTCTTTTCTTCAAGCTCTTCATCTGTTTCTTCCGAAGAACTATCTTCCTCGCTATTCTCGGGCATGTCCAGAGTGACAACCCGAGGTTTACGACGCATGTACCTAATTTTGAGAATTAAAAAAAGGTAAAATAAATCTATAGGTTTTATATTTTTATAAAATTTTTTTTTTTTTTTTTTTTTTTTTTTTTTTTTACCATACTCCTGTAGGTGCCAGCACCTGTCAGCTGTCTCGAACTCGAACAAGACATGAGTTTCTTGAGCAAGGCAATCAATTGGTGGCTTTCTAGGCCTATCCCAACACACATTTTTTTAGTAATAATATTAATACTAATAATAATAATAGTAATAATATTAATAATAATAATACTTTTATTAAACCTTAATTTGTGTTACTGTTTAATTACTGTCTTATATTAGTTTAAAAATCATATATATATATATATATATATATATATATATATATATATATATATATATATATATATATATATATATATATATATATATATATATATATATATATATATATATATATATATATATATATGGTTGTAAATTAATATATTACTAAACCTTAACTGGAAATTCATGTAGAAGCTAAAACTTAAATGAGTCAGCAAATATATATAGTGGTTGTAAATTAATATATTACTAAACCTTAACTGGAAATTCATATAAAAGCTAAAAATTTAAATGAGTCAGCAAATATTTTTTACCTCACACTCATGGCGACCGATCGGTTGGTAGCAAAAATTATTTTTCTCATTTTCTGACTTCCTTCCAATTTAAAAGCTTCGTCAAAATCTTCATTTACAAGAGTCTCCGAATTTCTTCTCCAATTTTCTCTAAATCTTTAAAGAAAATGAAATTTCTATCAGTAACTATTTTAAGTGTAAAATAAAATAAATTTTTGGAATTTAATTTGAAGACGATAATTTTATAATATCCATAATATTATACATGGAAATTCTCCATGAATGTATTCATAAAATTGTCTATAACACACACACATACACACACGCTATCCATTATTTATCTTACATCATATTTCTTTCCCTTTTCTTCATATTAACGTCCAAATCCGGAACTGACTTTGTTTTCACCAACTTCTTCTTATTGATGAAGCCTTTGTTACCACGGATTTCGACATCAGTCAGTGTTTGAATATCCTCTGCAGTTTCATTTTCACCCTCAGTAGAATCATTATTCATCTTATTTTCTGATACGTAAGCAACGTTAACGACACCATTTTTACGTTCAGGATAAGCACATGAATCTAAGACAAGAGAAAGAAATATAAGTTTTACTAGCAACTTGCAACATTGTAATCATATATATATATATATATATATATATATATATATATATATATATATATATATATATATATATATATATATATATATATATATATATATATATATATATATATATATATATGTGGCGTGAGTACCTTTACTACTGGCGTGGATGGGGAGAATATAGACCTTAAACAAAATATATTCAAGTTATTCTAAATGTTTATTGTTTCAATTTAATTAGGGTCTTAAATTTTTATTTTCTATTTTTAAAAGATAGAACACAAAACCACAACTACCAATGGCTACTGCATAGCCTAAAAGTTTATCACTGATAACGAAAATTAGTTTTAAAAAAATACCATAGTAAAATAATAGTAATAATATAATAATAGTATTATATTTATACTATGAAAATAAATTCAAAATATCTTACCAGTGCATGTCTTCACAGCCTTTCCAGAACCCTTATCGAATTCTTCAATATTCACCATACTGAAAGAAAAAGAACAATAATAAATAAATAAATAAATAAATAAATAAATAAATAAATAAATAAATAAATAAATAAACAAATAACTAAAAAATAAAATAAAAAAATAAATAAATTAAATGGGACCATTTCTGTTAATCGATTAATATTAATGATTGACTACTTAACAGAAAAATAATAATAATAATAATAATAATAATAATAATAATAATAATAATAATAATAATAATAATAATAATAATAATAATAATAATAATAATAATAATAATAATAATAATAATAATAATAATAATAATAATAATAATAATAATAATAACGAAAAATTTATAGTATTACATATTTTTATTATCCGAATATTGAATTGAGAGTTTAGAATTCGTGGACCGTCTTTCGCATTGAAGTTGTTGATACTCGAAGTAATTGTAGAGTCTATTTGTCCACTCTCCAACAGCTCTAATATGAAGCCACAGGGCTCCTGAAGTAATATATATATATATATATATATATATATATATATATATATATATATATATATATATATATATATATATATATATATATATATATATATATATATATATATATATATATATATATATATATAATAATATTTAAATTAAAAATTGAAAATTGAATATAGAACTGATAATAATAATAATAATAATAATAATAATAATAATAATAATAATAATAATAATAATAATAATAATAATAATAATAATGATTTAGAGTATGACTGAGAACTTACCCTCCTGCTCAGGGGCAGAAGAAATTGTTAAAGGATGCCACTCGTATTTGGCGATTGCTGGAATGTTTACGAAGATATAATCCCCTGGATGATAGTGGAATCCGTTCGGTTTTTGGATTACTAAATGGATAACTTTAGAGGGCAGCAAAATACCGGAACTGGAAGAAAAAAGATACTTTCTTAA
>SEYY01016834.1:50000-52500 GCA_009176605.1 Armadillidium nasatum
AAATCCAAAGTAAAAATTTTTAAAATATCAAAAAACAAATAAATCGCAAAGAAAACAGGAAAACTTTAAGAAAACTTTCTAAATCCGAGATAAGCCTTGAAAATACAATAAGTTTCAATAAATAAATAAATAAAAAAATACAGGCTTTCCCCAAAAATATCAAACAAGTACAATGAAAATTTCAAGAAAATACACAAATACTCCCAAAAATTCAAGAAACCCATTAAAATACAAAAAAATTTCAAGAAAATACACAACACCCAAAAAAGAAATTCAAGGAAGTTCAAAGATTTAAAACTTACATTTCGAGAATGAACAATTTTCTTGAAATCTTCGAAACTGAGCTCCTTTTTGCTTCCAAGAGCTTCTCGGAACATTTTCTCAAGCTTCTCCAGGTTGTCGGCGCTGAATCCTTTACGGGGACTGTGTTTATATATATATATATATATATATATATATATATATATATATATTATATATAATATATATATATATATATATATATATATATATATATATATATATATATATATATATTATATATATATATATATTATATATATATATATATATATATATATAGTTGTAATATTATTGAATAATTTAATAAGAGAAGAGAAGAAAAATTTTTTTTAGATGCAATAAACCAATAGTAATTTACCAAAAAGAAAAGTCATATAAATATTCTTAAAAATCTCTACTTTACGAGTTTTCAATTTTTAGCCAAATGTCAAATGATTTCAAAAAGTTGAAATGTAAGATGACTAAAACTGCCCAAATCCATATTATTCTGGTACATTTATATATAATGATTCAGGTTTTTTTTTGTGTACTAGCGTGAAATAAGCAGTTATCCTCATCAAAAGGGTAAATAATTAAATGAGGTATGATCCATCACATAATTAATATTTAAGAAATGGTGGGTAGGTTACAATATAATTAGTTCGAAAAAATTAAACTCAGTTCTTGGGTTGTCTTGATGGTTAAAACATACCTCAGTACTCCACCCTCTTAGGTAATGAGAGAGTCTTTTTAATACAACGAAGATTATATATGAAGCAACCAGAAGCAGATTAAAACCAGAACACGGTGACGATTTGTCATTTTGTCCACTACAGCTATGGAAAGTATTTGAAAGTATGTAAACAATTTTAACAGTGCAATGAGAGTCAATTCATAGTTTATCAACTTTTCATATACTTATTGCATACTACTTAATTATTTTTTTTTTTTTAACGTCAATCATCAAATACTTTTTATAAAATTCATTTCATTTACATCTTGAATGTTCAAAATTTCTTCTAAATTCAAGATATCTATTTTAAAAATAAGCTGTAGGAATTAGGACATTCGGTAAACCCGCTAATTAATCGTCTTCGGCCGAATAATAAGAAATTTGCCGAATTAATCGGTATACCAAAGTCGAAGCTTCGATACATCCTAATATATATATATATATATATATAATATATATATATATATACTATATATATATATATATATATATATATATATATATATATATATATATATATATATATATATATATATATAAAAGAAACCTCGTTAGTTTTTTTTACTCCTTTTAAAGAAGTTAAAAAGCTCCCCCCAAATGAAATCCCTGAATATCCCCCAACAGAAATAAACACTTATCTCAGTTAGCAATTATATTTTATCTTTCCATTACCTCAACTTCCATTCTCACTTTATGCTTTTTTTTATTTTATCTTATCCTATTGTATCCTTAAAAATTGTCTTCATTCGATTCTGATTTTTCTGCAAGTTCTTTCCGATTTGTTTTCATTTGTTTCCGATCTTCCTGTAATAACTTTCTCACGTTCTTATTTGATTCTGATTCTTCTGCAATATCTTCCGAATATATTTCCATTTTTTTCTATTTTTTTCTGCAATGTCAAATGAATATTTTCCAATGGTTTGAAATTTCTGAAACATCTTTCCGATTTGTTTTTCTTTCTTTCTGATTTTGTTTTTCTTTCTTTCTGATTTTGTTTTTCTAATGTCTCTCCTCTTGTTTTCATGTGTTTCACATTTTTCGGAATATTTTATCGATGATAATGTATTTATAATAATGATAATTATAATGTATTTCGTAAAGTAATTAACATTAATTTTTATATATATATATATATATATATATTATATATATTATATATATATATATATATATATATATATATATATATATATATATATATATATATATATATATATATATATACTATTGAAGATAGTTGAATACTATGAGTAACATATTGAAGTTATTAAAAAGATATTTATTAATTTACAATGTAGTATTAGTATCAGTTATTAGCATTAGCAGAAGCCGTTGTAGCAGTAGCAGTAGTAGTAATAATAATAATAATAATAATAATAATAATAGTAGTAGTAGTGGTGGTTTGATTACTAGTGGTTTAGGTAACAGTTATTACAGTCATGCAATGTATAATTTTTTTTCGTAATTCAGCAAAGCAGAAAATTC
>SEYY01016835.1:0-10000 GCA_009176605.1 Armadillidium nasatum
ATCATCATTTTCCAGGTTTTCAAATCTGTCGTTCATCTCCTTCATTAATGTTTCAGTCATCCTTGAAACTCCCTTAGACTTAATAACATTTGTTAACACAACTTTCAATGTTGAAACAAGTGGTATCACATCTGACAAACATGATTCAGCTATAGTCTTTGTTAATTCTTCAAAAGGCTTAAGGATATTAATACAATTATTTAGTCATGGCCTGCTCATTAATTTCGCTCATCTCTCAAGCATATGCAAACTACTATTTCCAGCGTGTTTGAATATCTTGCATGACAGAAAGTGGACGAACATTTAATCTTGTTTGTATTTTCTTCAGCTCATTTTGGGCTACAACGGAGTGATTGAAATGCGTAGCAATTAACCTACATTTGGTTATTAAATCGGATACACATTTTTGACTCATAATGGAATTTTTAACTACTATCTGAGTTTGGTGTGCAAAGCAATCTACATTTTTCACTCTTGCCAGAGAAAGTGCTTTTTTTATATTTGTGCCCGAATCCCTGACTACGCAGTGCACTTCATTTAATGAAATCTTCCATTTTGTCAGCATCTTTTCAAATACAGTTTCAAGATAGTCGCCTGTATGGCGTTCAGAAAGAGGTTCTGCGTTCAATAAAAAATTTTGTATAGTAATTTTTTACTATCCGCGGATGCGGATGCGGTTGCGGATATCCAATTGCGGATATCCGCGGATGCGGATATTGGAAAAATGATGCGGATATCCGCAGTTGCGGATGCGGATGCGGATATCCGGTCCACCTCTACTAAGAAACAAACATTGGATACTTTTTTTTTTTTTTTTTTTTGTCATAATCTTAACCTAAACTACCTCCTCAAAGATAATAATGAAAATAACAATAAAAAGAAATAACTAACAATAATAATATTAAAATATCTGGAAGATAATAGTTATTACAATAATGAAGATAGCAAATAATTGGATTAATAAGAATAATAACAATAATAATAATAATAATAATAATAAATAAAAACAATAATAATAATATAATAATAATAATTAATAATAATAATTAATGATAATAATAATAATAATAATAATAATAATAATAATAATAATAATAATAATAATAATAATAATAATAATAATAATAATAATAATAATAAAAATAATAATTATAACAATAATAATAAAAATAATAATAATAATAAATAACATAGTAAAAGAGGAAAAATTTAAATAAAAATGACAATATAATAATATTAATCGTAATAATAAACATAGTAAAGATATGGCTTTATTCGTAAAAATAATCGTAGCAACCAAAGTAGCTAAAATTATATCTAATAGTTATACTAAATAGTAATAATAATAATAATAATAATAATAATAATAATAATAATAATAATAATAATAATAATAATAATAATAATAAATTATAATCATTATTATTATTATATACAGTAATAGCGTATTATTATTATATAATTTTATTTTATATGGGGTTAATGAATTTATATTTTGATTTTAATTTAAAACAGAAATTTGTAAAATTCAGTTTGTGCTGAAGACGGACCGAGATAAGGTTTGAAATGTTCACAGTGTATGTGGAAACTTTTAGTAATATTGCTTTAACCTTTCTAATTATATTAAGGTTAACTAGGAAAGAAGTTATCTCAACTATATATATATATATATATATATATATATATATATATATATATATATATATATATATATATATATATATATATATATATATATATATATATATATATATATATATATATATATATATATATATAATATATATGAAAGATTTATGACAGGTATAGAAAACTAAACAAGTTCTACAGAAAATATCTACAAAGCTTTATTTAAGAGAGAGGTCAGAAAAATGTTGCCAAAATGAGCAACTTTTTTTTTTTTTTAAATTTAACATTAACTGACAACCATGTAGAACACTTTACAATTATTTATTTATTTATTTTATTTTATCTATTTATAATTTTTTTTTCTTTTTTTTTTGTCCATCATAATATAAATAGTGATGATTTAATCTTAAAATTATTTTTATGTTAATCTTGTATTTTCTCACTAATTAAAAGGTGCTTATAATACATCATTCATTATACAAGTTTATTAAAATAAATAAATAAATAAATAAAATAATAATAATAATAATAATAATAATAATAATAATAATAATAATAATAATAATAATAATAATAAAGACCAGTGAAACTAATAATTGTTTTTTTTAATTAAAAAGTGTTTTTATCAATAGCGAAATAGTTTTTCTTTCGTATAATTAAAAGAGGAATGAAAGAGTTTGAAATTCGAATTTCTCACGATGCGAATTACTTTTTTATGTTCATCTTTGGATTAATTTTTAAGGGTCTTCGCCTTTGTGAAGACTTTTTATCTACGAGTTCTGACATTCCTTAACTGATTTTTCTATTAATTGTCAAGACGGGTTTTGACATCCAATATTACTAATCTCTTTCTCTTTATTTATATGCACTTTGTCCCACAGGATTTTAACTTTGCTAATTAAGTACTTCGCAAACCTTCCCCTATTCAAATATTTTATATATATATATATATATATATATATATATATATTATATATATATATATATATATATATATATATATATATATATATATATATATATATATATATATATTATATATATATATATATTATTATTTATATATATCTCTGACTCTTGGTCCTCCGCTCTTCGGCATTTCGGTGAATATATATATATATATATATATATATTATATATATATATATATATATATATATATATATATATATATATATATATATATATATTATATATATATTATATATATATATATATATATATATATATTATATATTATTAGTGATTGACACGCAGTCGCATCCTCATCAAAATTAACATTCGCATCCGCACTTTCGAAAATTCAACATCCGCATCCTCATTTTTCGAAAATTTAACATCCACATCCGCACTTGGCAAAAATTCAACATCCGCATCCGCATCTGCTTCCGCAATTTCTCTAAAATCCGACATCCGTATCCGCTTCCGCATCCGCAAATTGAGAAAATATCCGAATCATATATATATATATATATATATATATATATATATATATATATATATATATATATATATATATATATATATATATTATATATTATATATATATATATATATATATATATATAATACAAAGAGAAGAGTAGATGCCTTTTTAGGCTTAGTTGAGAAATTACTTTTTGGTAAATTGGTTATTGAGAGAGCCTTCGATATATCCAGCTTAATAAGGAAAAATTCTTTGAAATTCAGAAAGGCAATGCACAAAGGGGGAAAAAAAGAAAGAATACCATTAGTAGGTATAGGAAGCCATTTATGTAATAAAAGATGAAGTTAGAAATGTTCATAAGTTATCAAATTTTCAGGTTATGAATAGATAAAAGAAAAGCTTTTGAGATATGACGATTTATATAGGATTGAGAAGGACCCCTTTTTTGTGGTTCACACGATATGAAGACACATTTCAGCAAAAAAATATTTGCCAATGCAGAATGCAAGAATGGATGCACAAGATATCCCAGAGTGAAAATCGAAGAAAGGGCCGTAAACCATTTTAGGGAGAACAGAATTTGCTTTGTTATAAAAAATTCTAATATTAGGCGTAAAATAGTTAGAGGATGAGATGTAGGAGGAATAACTACAATAATTCTCATGAATTGTGTTAGAAACAATGAATGAGGAAAGAGTTTAACTCTTTAATAAAGTAAGGCGATCTTGAATCATTTGAAGAAACAAAAGAAAACAAAAGAAAACAAACAGAAAATATAAAGTTAGAGGAGATAGTTTTGGATGAGTTCCATAAAGAAAAAGAGGAGTGAAAATATCTTCCAGAAAGATTGTTACATTCCTTCACAATTAAAATAAATTTTCGGAGGATTTGACGAACAATTTAAAAGTTGTAAGGTTTAGGAGTTTGAGGACGATGATAATCCTTGAGGTTCACATCAAAGTTAATCGAAAATTTGTTCGTTTTATTCAAAGGATAAGAAAAGTGGATGAACGACTCCATATATCTGAGAGGATTCCAACCGTCAAAGTAACCCTCATTACAATAAAAGTTAAAGAAGATTGACTACAGATCTCTCCAGCGTGCAGCACCGAAGTGCCACAACACAAACGTCTCTTTCTCGGAAGAAGGAATTATAGGACAGTGTTCAGAGATTAGGAAATGATTGGAGGAACCCAAAGGAGTAAGGAAATTAACAGTATAAGCGGAAGCTTTACAAGTTAGGAAAATATCAAGGAGGTCGTGTTAATCTCCAGGACGAACAGGGATACGATTATGGAACTGCGCCAGTTGCACAAGGTAATTATCATTAGAAAAGTGTACTAGATAGATCAGTTGATTCAAAGAAAACTCTTGATGCGTGATAAACATTTATATCTCCTAAAATGGAGATTTTTAGAATGGAGAAATGGGAAGAATATATATTATTTAAGTTGAATATGAGATGAACAAAGAATTTAAGATCGTCACTAATATTAAGATAGAAATAAAATAAATAGCGCAAAAACATTTAGTCGTAGACTGGCATGAAGAGACGACCCCCCCCCCCCCAAAAAAAAAAAAAAAAAAAAAAAAAAAACCGAAAAACAGAAAACTCAGGCTGCTTGACTGGACTGCTTCAAATATAGAACACGAGAACAAGTAACATCATCTCAGGCTTTTGTCAATGAGAGAGAGAGAGAGAGAGAGAGAGAGAGAGAGAGAGAGAGAGAGAGAGAGAGAGAGAAGAGAGAAGAGAGAGAGAGAGAGAGAGAGAGAGAGAGAGAATTTAATAGAAAAGTATTTGCTGTTAGAGTTTTATTTTTTTATTTTTTTTTTTTTAAAAGTGTGTCTTAACGAAATGTGGTAGTGAAAAGATTTGAAATTACACTGAAGTCTGCGAATATTGCAGAAATCAATGTGGAAAGAGATTGGCTGCGCTTGAGAACATATCGAAAGATCATAGACGAAGCGACCCGCAAAACCAGAGTCCGTAAACTCTGAAGCGGTGGATAGGATTGAGGACTGTAGCGTATTTTTTGGCTACCACTCTCACGAACTCCGAAGCTTCTGATCCTGAGCCATAATTAAAACAATTTAAATGAAAGGCGTACGTGTAAGTGAGTTGACATAATTTTTGTTGAAGTGGGAATCGTAAATTTAAAATAAAAGACAAGGTCTGACGAAAATGATCTCCATGACGATTAGGCCCAAAGAGGGATATTTAAGTCAACATGGGCTAGTGAATGCACAGGGTATTACGGTCTTCCATGACATTCCCTGTAACTCATGCATTAGAATAAAGATTAAATCGGTTTATGTCTCTGCTTCGAATCAGTCTTTTGGCACTATTATATATATATATATATATATATATATATATATATATATATATATATATATATATATATATATATATATATATATATATATATATATATATATATTATATATATATATATATATATATATATATATATATATATATATCCAGACTGCCACTTTGAACCACTTAAATATTTCAAAAACTACTGAACGTACGTAAAAAAAGGATTATATTTTTGGAATCCTTAACGAATTTTAGGTAAGAAAAATTGGGAAATAAAAAATAAATTCTTATAATAATTTTATTACGTAAGTAAATTTTACTTTTTTTAATGCTGGGAAGAATCGTACGTCTGCCAATGGGTCTTTTTTTAAATAAAATATTGATATTATTGTGTAGTCTAATATAAAAACATTTTCAGTCTAAAACGAAAACGGAGAATTTCAAAATTACTTACTTTAAACCTGCATTTAATATTCTTACCTCATTTCAAGACATCAAAAATTTTAAATATTATAATCATTTGTATGAACATCTTTATAATTTTCTTGTTTTTTTGTGCTCGATTCATTTAAAATTTCTGCAACGTTTTCTAGGCTTTCCTTTTGTAAAGTGTGTGTGTGTGGTGGGGTGGGGTGGGGGGTGGTGTGCATGTTTGAAATTCAGTATATGAGTTGAGTCCATCAAGCTGGAAAACCTTCATTGACAGCAAAGTTGGCAAGATAAACTTTATATTTCTGAGAAACATTTCTATCACTCCAAAGATTCCCTTCTCCAACTTATCTCAGACATAACTAATGAGCATATATATATATAATATATATATATATATATATATATATATATATATATATATATATATATATATATATATATATATATATATATATATATATATATATATATATATATATATATATATATATATATATATATATATATATATATATATATGACGGTCATAAATAGTAGAGATTTTAATATAGGTGCAAGTATACATACGTACAAATGTGAGACTCGAAGCGTAATAACATATCCGGAATTTGTATCATTTGAAGACTTCAGAACGTCGTTATTTCCATTTTAATCATAGAAAATAATTATTTTTTATTATTTAAAATCAATTAAAAAGGTCGTAACTTAAGGTAAAAAGAAGTTATTACAACGAGTCTTAAAATAGATTTAAAAGAAACAAGTTCTCAAACTCCAGTATCTCATTTATGTTTTTTTTCATATATATATATATATATATATATATATATATATATATATATATATATATATATATATATATATATATATATATATTATATATATATATATATATATATATATATATATATATATATATATATATATATATAAAAGTGAACGGCCAGAAGACCATTTGAAGGCTACCATGCAAAATATTGTGAGTTCGATCCCAAATCCAATGAAGCTGTTTGGCAGAGGCAAAATATATTTACGGAGTGTACAAGCTCAAATGCACAGTGTTTAGATCCACGTAAGGGATATTGTCATTACTATTCTCATTGTTAAACTCGGAAAGAGACGAGACAATAACTTTAGAAAAGATTCTAGCTTATTTCATAAAAGAATTGGAGACGTGGAGAGAAGGGAATAATGCTGTAAATCTTCTAAAATGGTATTAGAAAGAAAGGTTTTAGAGTGGAATTCAACTTTAGCAGAACAAAAGACAGCAGAGATTCCATCAAAAGTATCTAGAGAATGGAAAGAGGAAGAAAAATCAAAGTTAGAGTTGACATTTATTTATAAGTGCGAGAAAGAGCGTTATGATGAAGAACCAGAAAAAATCATTACATTTTTTACAGAGATAAATATTTAGGGTCACAGAGAGTAAATAGATATTGCACTAATATGAGATAAAATATAAGTTGCATGAGATGCGGAAGTTTGAAAACGATAATAATTTCTTAAAGCAGTGTCCATGCGGCGAATAACACAAAACAAGCAGAGTTAAATCAAGGTTTATAAGTTAGTTGAAGAGAAATAATATGAAATGTACTCCTTCACGCCAGAGAGAATCACCTCGGCTACGCGTTCTGCACTAAGAGTGAAGGAGTAATTATTCCCAAAAGAAAATTAAGAAGTACAAACCCCAAGTCAGTCCGATTTGTGGCAAGAATCGGAAATTAAGAAATGTGACGCACGTTGAAATTATCCTAAAATGATCCGAGATATGAGTAGGGATGGCGGTGCATCATCTGCTCGAGGTTATTTTGAGGTTATTTTGGAAACTGAGAAATGGTAGGCTAGTTTATCGGCAATGTCTTGAAAATTAGAAGAAGGTCAATGGCTGTGCTGAACATTAAAATCATCAAGAATACTGATTTTAAAAAAACGAGAAAGTTGAGAGAATGAGATCATTTTTAGAGTTTAAGTAGGCGAATACCTTATAAAAATGAGTTTATTTAAGGAGAATTAATAAACAAAACATATGAATTTTGTAATATGTAGATTGATATGAGAGCCTGAGGCAAGAGACAGAAAATTCAAAATACTACAAATAATTGTAATTTGTGTACTTAAGCAAAACAACTGCCTATGTTTCAAAATTGATGACAGAGACAGGAAAATATGGAACAGAGGTTAATAAGAGGTTATGTCTAAATGAGGAAAGATAATGATCAAATTTCAACAAAGTAGAAATTAGAATAGAGACCGCGAATGATACAGAAATTAATGAAGAAAAAAAAAGATCTTGTACCAGAAATTAGCAATTCTAAATACAGCACAAAACCCAACATCAGAGGACGTCAGCTTTCAAAAGGTGAAGGAGAAGAGGTAGATAATAGGAAATTTTTGACTTTATTAAAGTAAAAAGAGTGTTTGTGTATATAGAGTGTGTGAAACAAACGGACTGCTTTATAGCCAAACTTACAGACACTCTTGTATAGGAAGAAAATGATGATTAAGCGATAAAGAGACTAAACTCCTTATACCCAATAGGGATAATCCCAAAGTTTCGGGCGCCTCCAACGTCCTACCCCATATATATAATATATATATATATATATATATATATAATTATATATATATATATATATATATATATATATATATATAATATATATATATATATATATATATATATATATATATATATATATATATATATATATATATATATATATATATATATAAGCAAAGTTCATTCACGTGAGAAAATGATCAAAAACATTTTTGACTGAATGTGCTTTCCCGAGGCAAGGTTAATATTTCAAGAAGGAAATACTTAAAACTTGGTCACGTGTGCCGTTATAATATATATATATATATATATATATATATATATATATATATATAATATATATAAATATATATATATATATATATATATATATATATATATATATATATATATATATTATATATATATTATATTCGTTTATGATTCCTTTAATATTTAAAAAAATAGAATTATGAAAATTTGAAACACACTGATTTACAACTTGATCTCGATATTTAAACAAAAAATTTTTTTAATACTTTTAGGCTTAAAGAAGATTTTTGAATCGAAAAACGTTGCCAAATATTAATGGCTCTCACTATGACACTTTACAGTTTACATACTGACCTAATCCTTTTCCCTCAAAAAAAAAAAAAAAAAAAATTAATAAATAAAGAAATAAATAAATAAATAAATAAAGAAATAAAAAAAAAAAAAAAAAAAAAAAAAAAAAAAAAAAAAAAAAATTGTGTGTGTGTGTGTGTGTGTGTGTGTGTGTGTGTGTGTGTGTGTGTGTGTGTGTGTGTGCGCGGGAGCGTGTGTATATGCTCGTGGGTGTTTGAGAGAGCACTTACGATCCTGCGATGCACGCTACAACGTGGAAATTGAGAGGAAAGAGTCAAAATTGTGGTAGTAAATATGAATATTAATTTCATATTGGAAAAGATTTAAAATATATTATAAGAAAACTTTTTAAAACCCGTTGTAAAAGTAGCATTATATTAGAAAACAAGTCATTAGCTATTGTAGCACACACACATACACAAAAAAAAAAAAAAAAAAAAATTTTTTGGGTTTATTTTAATGTTAGAAAAATGTCAAACATCTTTTTAATAAGTTAAGACAATTTCATTTTTTTTAAACTTTAACAGATCATTTATCTAGTAATTAATTCAGTAATATATATATATATATATATATATATATATAATATATATATATATATATATATATATATATATATATATATATATATATATATATATATATATATATATATATATATATAATATATATATATATATATATATATATATAATCTTAGTTCTTTCACAACTGATGTTAGAGAATGTGATTTGCAGATAACTTGCAATGCATCTTAAACTTTGCCCTTCTTCCATCAATCTCACCCTAATCTTCTCATCTGCTTCAGTTCTTTTTTTCTTTCTTTCTCATATCTAATATTCCTAACTTTAATAACATCATTCACCTCATTAATACAACTCTAATTAAAATTAATCTTCCACTAGCTCCCCCTGTCTCGGATTTGTCTCTTGGTCACTTCCACATCCATTTAGCAAAAATTGGCAAATTAATTTTGTATTTGCGTTTACAATTTAGAATTTTTTCTTTTGAAATTCGCTGATACAAT
>SEYY01016837.1:0-20000 GCA_009176605.1 Armadillidium nasatum
AATATCCATAGTTCGATCGCGCTTGTTCTCGTGCCATTCAGGCTATAGACATCGAGTATCGAGGGTGGAAAAATTCTCCTTCTCATATCACTCTTGCTAGTTTTCATTCATCTCGGAATCGTTCAGGGATATTCTTCGTCGAGCAAAGCTGGCTCTCACTGAAAGAAGGTGTGCTGAGCTCCTAAATTCTCCTAATGATAAATCTTTCTGGCCTTTTGCCAAAAATATCTCCAACTAATTCTGTAAATCCTCCTTTCCTCATCTTATTCGCTCTGATGGTTCTTTGCTAACACTTCAACAGTTCTCTTCTATTTCCACCCTGGACGACTCTGGCAGTCCTCTTCCTATTCCTTCTCCTCTCAGATCCCATGCCTTTACCTCTGAATACATTTGATCAGTGCACGGGCTTCTGAAATCTTTGAATGTTAGGAAGGCAAACGACCCGGATGGCATTTCTCCCCGAGTTTTAAGGGAGTGTGCCTCTGAGCTAGCTCCATACCTCGTTCAACTTTTTTCTCTATGCCTCAATACTAGTACTTTTCCTCAGTGTTGGAAGCGTGCATAAGTTCAACCTATTCCGAAGAAAGGTAGCCACTCTGATCTTTGCAACTTTCGCCCTATAACTGTCACTTGTATTCTGGCTAAGATCTTTGAAACCATTCTCAACTCTTATTTCTTAGATCATCTGGAATCTCACTTTCTTCTTTCTGATCATAAGTATGGCTTTTCGAGTTCAAGGTCTACTGGTGATATACTTTCCTATCTTACAGATCTATGGTCTTCTGCCCTTAGGGACCACGGGGAGTTTGTGTGTGCGGTTGACCTATCCAGGCATTTCCGGTATGGCATGCGCATGTTTCAAGCTCCTCCTTCTCTTACTTAGTCTAGCTTCTTTCTAATCTTACATTCGGCTGTCTTGATGGGCACATTTTTCCCCTCTTCAATCGTGGTGTCCTCAGTTCTTTTTCTACTTTTTCTTACTTTCTCAATTTTTTGTGTTTCTAATCCTATACATTCATATTGATACTCGACTCTCCATTCTTCTACTCATTTCAAATCTGCTCCCTCCTTTGCATCTAGATTTACCTCTCTTCTTCATCTTTCCGATTCCATTCTTGCAGATCTGGATAGAATTTCCCAGTGGGGTCGTCTCAGCCTTGTGAAATTCAAATATTTGAAAACTCAACTTCTAGAAATCTCCCTCTCAAAGACACCTCCGAACTTTTCTACTTTTTTCGATGGTTTTGTCGTCTCTCCTGTTGACAATATAAATATTCTTGGCATTTACATAAACAAAAAAATGTCTTGGAAGCCTCTATCAAAAGGTTGCTAGGGTTTCAAGAAGCTGGGAGTTCTGTTTAGCTGCAGAATTTTTTCCTTCTTCGCAGTTTCCCAATTAACAAGGGCTATCCGCCTTGTATGAGTATTGTCTACATTGGGGGCTCTGTTCACCTTTTTTGGATAGGTGAGTCAAGGTAAAAATTAATAAACTGACTGCTCTTTTAAACCATTGACCTTTCTATGAGATGTGATGTTGGTGCTATATCTTTTCTTAGTAATACAAAATGCCGAGGAATTCCTGCATTTTCCACATTTGGTCGTCCTCCTAGCACAAGGAGCATTGTCTGCACATATATTTGTGAACCTATAACTCCAGCTCCACGCGGCTCTTCTTTCCACCACCTCATTTGTTTTCTCTCTCATTTCTTTGTTTCTTGTGAATTAATCTTAATTACTTTATATAATATATATACTATATATATATATATATATATATATATACTTATATATATATATATATATATATATATATATATATAAAATATATATAATATATATATATATATATAACTGAGAGGTCCCCTTCTTCTGCACAGGTTGAATGAGCGAACGTTTCCAGAAAGAAGGGAAGGTCGAAGTAGAAAGGCAAAGACGAAATAGTTTACCAAGCACAAGCACAAGTTTTGAGAACCAAAGAACGAATTCCATCGGGACCATATGCCTTCTTAGTGTTAAGCTCAGAGAGAGCAGAAATGATATCTTTAGAAGAAATCACAATGTTAGGCATAAATGAGTTAAAGGGGGCTGAAGGAGGATGAATAGCTCCGGAATATTCTAAAGTAGAGTTAGAGGCAAAAGTATGAGCGAAGAGTTCAGCTTTAGTAAAAGGTAAAATATCAGTTGTGCCATCAGAAGAAACTAGAGAAGGGAAAGAGGAGGAAGCAAAGTTAGAGTTAAAATTTTTTTGCAAAGTGTCAAAAAGGGCGAGAGGAAGAGGATCCGGAAAGGTTATTGCATTTGCGGCGGAGATTAAATGGGTTTAAGGAGTTTGAAGACGACGGTAATTTCTGAAGGCAGAATCCCTACGGCGGATAGCGTGAGAACAAGTAGAGTTAAACCAAGGTTTGTTAGGCTTAATAGAAAGGGAAAGAATATGGAATGTACGCCTCTATGCCAGAGAGAATCACCTCGATATATACGCTCAGCACACTCCGATGGATCCCTTCCACGAAAGCAATAATCATTCCATGGGAAATCAGAGAAGTACAAACGCAAGTCAGACAAGTTAGCAGCACCGAAGTGCCACAAACGTCTCCTCGCAGAAGGCGGGGGCCATTCTTGCGGAAGACTTGAAGAGAGAGAACAAAATACGAAGATAGGAAGGTGATCGGATGAACCCTGAGGAGGAATGAGTTTAACAGTATAAGGAGAAGGATAAGAAGTAAGGAAAAGATCAAGTATGTTGGGTTCACCACCAAGACGGTCAGGGATACGGGTAGGGAGTTGCATCAAATGATCAAGGTTGTTCTGGATAGAAAAGTTGTAGGCGAGTTCGCCGACTGGATCATGAGAACTAGATGAAAGCCATTGGCGGTGGTGAACATTGAAATCACCTAAAACGATAATTTCTGAGAATGGAGAAGAAGACAGAATGCTCTCTATTTTGGAGTTTAAATAGTGGAAGAATTTTTTATAGTCAGTAGAATTAGGAGATAAATAAACAGAAAAAATAAATTTAGTAGTAGAATTGCAAGATAGCTTAAGACATAAAATAGAGTATTCAGAAGACTCCAAATTAGAGAAACCAGAGCAAATAACATCGTTGCCCACATATGCGTAACAACCGCCTTTGGCTGAAAATTGAGGATAGAGACAGTAGGAGGTAACAGAATAAGATTTGCTGTCAGCACACTCAAGCACCTGAGTTTCGGTTAGAAACATGAGATGAGGTTTAGAAGATGAGAGATGGTGTTCGACAAACGGGAAATTAGAAAAAAAGACCGCGAATGTTGCAGAAATTAATGAAAAAGAAGACCGTGCACCTTTGCAAGCCGGACGCAGGATCATGGCGGCACCATCCAAATCATCGGAGGCCGCCAACTCCCAAGTGATGATGGAGAGATGGGTGGGTGAGGGGCCTTCTTTGGATAATATATATATATATATATATATATATATATATATATATATATATATATATATATATATATATATATATATATATATATATATATATATATATATATATACGGGGGAGGAAAGTAGCGCACCCGAGGCGTTGAGATTACCCCCCATTAGGTATACGGGATGTTAAGGGTACTTCCCATCTCATCCTGGTGCTCAATGGTACGCTCCTTTTTGCACTCATGTACACTTTCTTCTACACGGAGTAGGCTCTCCTTTTACACACAATAAACACTATTTCATTCACACATCCCTTCAAAAAAAAATCTAATTAATTATGGTGACTAATATATTAGAGAATCCAGGAGGGGCGGATTCTAAAGATAGCCCCTCATCCACCCCTCTCCCCATCACCACTTGGGAGTTGGTGGCCTCCGGTGATGGGATTGGTGCCATCAGGAATTTTCAGCCGGCGGTTCCGGATGCACGGTCTATTTTTTTCATTAATTTCTGCAACATTCGCGGTCTTCATTCCAATTTCCACTTTGTTGAACATCACCTCTCTTCTTCTAGACCTCACCTCTTATTCTTGACCGAAACTCAGATGTTTGAGCGTTCCGACAGAAAACTCTACTCTGTTTCTTACTACTGTCTTTATCCTCAATTTTCAGCCAAAGGCGGTTGTTGTGCATACGTGCGCAACGATGTTGTTTGTTCTCGTGTCTCTAATTTGGAGTCTTCTGAATTTTCCACCTTATGGCTTCGGCTCTCTTGCTATTCTACGACTAAATTCATTTGTTCTGTTTATTTATCTCCTAATTCTACTGACTATCCTAAATTCTTCGAACTATTTAAACTCCAAAATAGAGCACATTCTCTCTTCTTCTCCTTTCTCTGAAATCATCATTTTAGGTGATTTCAATGTTCACCACGCCAATGGCTTTCTTCTAGCTCTCATGATACAGCTGGTGAACGTGCCTTCCATTTCGCTATCCAAAACGACCTTGAACAATTGGTGCAGCTCCCTACTCGTATCCCTGATCGTCTTGGAGATGAACCCAACATTCTAGACCTTTTTCTAACTTCTAATCCTTCTCCTCATACTGATAAATTCTTTCCTCCTTTGGGTTCTTCCGATCACCTTCTTATCTCCGTATCCTCTTCTAACCCTTCATGTCTTCCGCAGGAAAGACCTCCTTATATTGAAAGGAAGCGTTTGTGGAATTTCGGTGCCGCAAGCTGGTCGGACTTGCGGTCGTACTTATTTGATTTCCCATGGAATGATTATTGCTTCCGTGGGAGAGGTCCCTCGGAGTGTGCAGAACGCATTATTGAGGTGATTCTCTCTGGCATGTAGGCGTACATTCCATTTTCTTTCCCTTTTACTAAACCCAACAAACCTTGGTTTAACTCTACTTGTTCTCACGCTATCCGCCGCAGGGATGCTGCCTTCAGGGATTACCGTCGTCTTCAAACTCCAGAAACTCATGCAACTTATATTTCATTCCGGAATCGTACAAAATCCATACTTCGTAACACCAAAAACTCTTTTCTCCGTAGAAAAGGCAATAATCTTTCTGGTTTCTCTTCCTCACGCCCTTTCTGGCATTTTGCAAAAAAAATGTCAACTCTAACTTTGCTTCTTTCTATTTCCCTTCTTTACTATCTTCCGACAGCACAACCGCTGTTTTACCTTTTTCTAAAGCTGAACTCTTCGCTCAAACTTTTGCGTCTAATTCTACCTTAGACGATTCTGGAGCTATTCCTCCTCCTTCAACCCCCTCCAACTCATTTATGCCTAAAACTATAATTTCTTCTAAAGAGGTTATTTTTGCTCTCTCTGAGCTTAATTCTAAGAAGGCGTACGGTCCTAATGGTATTCCTCCTGTGGTCCTCAAAACTTGTGCTTCCGAGCTTGCACCCTGCCTTGGTAAACTATTTCGCCATTGCCTTTCTACTTCGACCTTCCCTTCTTGCTGGAAACGTGCGCTCATTCAGCCTGTGCCGAAGAAGGGGGACCCCTCTCAACCCTCTAACTACTGTCCCATTTCTTTGACCTCCGTTCTCTCTAAACTTTTCGAATCTACCCTTAACAGGAAGATTTGGAAACATCTCAATTCTTCCAATCTTATCTCTGATCGCCAGCATGGGATTCGTAAGAAATGCTCTACTGGTGATCTTCTTTCCCTTCTCTCTGACTCTTGGTCCTCCGCTCTTCGGCATTTCGGTGAATCCTTTGCTGTGGCGCTAGACATATCGAAATCCTTCGATAGGGTCTGGCACAAAGCTTTGATTTCCAAAGTCCCCTCTTTCGGTATCTATCCTTCCCTCTGTGATTTCTCTCTAATTTTCTTTCCCGTCGTTCTATATAGCAGCTGTTGTAGTCTGCCACCGTTCTTCCTTTAAACCTATTAACAGTGGTGTTCCTCAGGTCTATTAATAGTAATGGTCCTCAAGGATTTGTTCCATCCCCAACACTTTTTCTACTTTTCAGTAATGATCGTCTTTCTATTACTTCATCTCCTATCCACTCCTATGCTGATGACTCCACAATTCATTACTTCTTTTAGTTTGAAAGACGTCCATCACAACAACAGTTATTAGACTCGAGAAGGGTAGCCTTGGAGCAACTAACCTCTGATCTTTCACGTATTTCCAATTGGGGCAGAGAAAACATGGTTGTTTTCAATGCCTCAAAAACTCAGTTCCTCCATCTCTCCACTCGACACAACCTTCCACACAACTATAATATCTTTTTGAAAACACATAACTCAAACCTTCATCTGTTCTTAATATTCTCGGTGTTTCTTTGTAATCTTTCTTGGAAAGATCACATTACTTCTCTTTCTAAACAAGCTTTTAAGAGGTTGGATGTTCTGAGGCGCCTTCGTGGTTTTTTACGCCACCCCATTTGCTTGCTCTGTATAGGGGTGTTGTTCATCCCTGTATGGAGTACGCTTCACACATCTGGGGTGGCTCCACTCATACAGTTCTACTTGAGAAGATGGAGTCTAGAGCATTTCGTCTCATCAACTCTCCTGCTCTTACTAACTCTCTCCAATCTCTTTCTGCCCGTCGAATTGTTGCGTCACTCTCTCTTTACTATCGCTATTACAACGGACACTGCTCTTCTGAACTCTCTCGTCGCATACCTCCTCCATTGAGAAGAGCCAGTGCGACTCGACTTTCTACACAGTCTCATCCTTTCTCTCTCCAACTCTCTGACCCCAGACTTAACCGCTACGCTCAATCTTACATATACTTTACTGGTAAAGTCTGGAACACACTCCCTTTATCTGTTTTCCCAACTTCCTTTGACTTGCATACTTTCAAACGCAGTGTATCTGGACATGTCGGCCAACACCGACCTGAATAGCATTTTTCCAACTCCGTTGGAATTTGGTAGGACTCCGTCCTTTGCCCACCGGAGGAGATAAAAAAAAATATTTATATATTATAGAGAGCTGTAAACACTGGTACTTTCGTGTATTATTAATTATAAGCCACTAATTAAAACAATAATTGAAAAGCAAGAGGTCATTAACAAGTTGTTAAAATTAAATAACACAATATTTCAGAACCCACTAAAAGAAATATAACTTAAAACCATGATTCATTATGTTCATATTTTGCCACACATTTCATTTTTATTCCCTCGTGCAGTCATACATCTGAGTGCTTATTTTAATAAGAGACGTGCAGCTTTACTGAAAAAAGGATGGATCTATTTTAAAAGATTGCTTGAGTGAGAAAATCATCCCAAAGTCGTTGATGCTTGTTAACTATAATAATCACAAACAAGAGCCTTTTCCCTTAAATCTACCATATTTTATTAAAAAAACGCATTTCAGATATCTAGAAATGTCAACTACCACTTTAATATGTGTAATATAAACTAACGTTATTTGAATTAATTAATTCCTCCTTAACTGTTCACGAATAATTTCAACGTAATCAATCGAACTCTTTTTCGGAAAATATCCTTTTATAAAGGTCATTTATCAGTGAATCTAACAAACTTGTGTAACAATTCTAACTGGAAAACATATTCCAAAACAGATTTAATTACTAATTTATCATATTACCAACCTATAGACACAGAAAGTGAGCTTCTTGGACTTGGTTTAGGTCTGTCAACAGGACCATTTAAAAATTGCGTTCTACAATTTATTTCCTCATTTTTTACATATAAAACCATTGTTCCATTGATCACAAAGAATCTAAATAATATCTTGATACGATTCCCACTTCGTTACCAGATCGCTCTACGTAACTTGAAAAATTATGAAAATATGATTATTATAGGCCAGCCGACAAAGGTACCGGGATTTGTTGATGAACTATGCTGATTCCATAGAAAAAGCTGAAAATATGCTGAATGTAGCTACCACATATGAGAAACTTAAAAGCAACCCTGTTAACTCACAATCATCGTTATTTCAAAATCTATGTCAAAAAGCTTCTCCCAGCAAAAATATTTAAGCAATTAATAATTAACAATCCCACTTTATCATACTTCTATGAAATTCTGAAACTACATAAACCTAATAATATCACTCTTCGCCCCATCATCTCTTGTACAAATGATAATTTTTGCGAACTAAAAAGTGGCTGACCAAATTACTTTTCCCTTTACTCGGAACAATATCCAATTCTCATATAAAAAATACAACACATTCAAGGAACGTATTAGCATCACCATCTCTGCTAACCACACCCCTATTAGTTTCGACGTTTCTAGTTTGCATACCAATGTACCAATACCACAATTTCTTGAATTTCTAAACAAAATTAACAAACATTAAACCTTATATTATTATTAGAACTCTCTTTAAAACATAATGTCTTTTCTTTCGACAATAAATTCTATAAACATATCATTGCTGCTGGTATGGGCAGTAGTTTTAGTCCCATAGTTGCTAATATCTATATGAAATTTTACGAGTCGCAGTTACTCAAAAACATACCTCTGTTTCCATCCATATTTTCTGGTTTAGATACGTAGACGACATACTGGCAATTATACCCAATGACTTTCTTGTCCCAGATTTTGTAACGGATGAATCACATAGTCCATTCAATAAAATTTACCTAAGAACTTAAAAGCAAAAATAATATTCTTTTCTAGACCTATATATTTTACAAAACAACACTACCCTCATATTTAAAATCTTCCGAAAACCTACCACCGGCAAGTAATTGTTACATGCTTTTTTCGATCACAATAAATATTTCAAAAAAGAATATAATTTTCAAATTTTCTTGCTCACTTTTTCTTACAAACCCATCCTTAATAGACAATGAAATAATTTCTGTCTTCCAATCATTCTTAGATCATGGTTATCCCTAAAACTATATACAAAAACAATACCATAAAGCACTCCTTCGGCTTAATGTAAACCATATTTTTTCTGCACGTAAACAGTCACAAAATATAATAATTCCATATGCTTAATCATTACTAGAATTGAGATTTACTATTCAAAGCATTTTCAACATCAGCGTGATTTTTTCCTTCCCGGATACATTACGTGCAAAACTATTCAAAAACAACACCCCTAACATAATACCATCAGGAGGTGTATATAAAATTCCCTGTAGCACGTGTCAGAAGTCCTACTTCGGAGAAACATTAAAACTCTACAGCTTCGTATACCTCAACATAGATCCGACATCCAACGTCATAATTTAAGCATTGCCATATTTATACACATGCTAGAAAACCATATTAAAAACTGGAAAGACTCTAGTTTTGTTTACCTATCAAAAAATAAAAACACCAGATTGGTACAATCTCTTTTTCTAAAAAATTGTGAAAGCTTCAATTTTTCTACTGATTTTTTTTGATTTTGATAGTTTTACCTTCAACTTTTTAAGGACTTTACAATAATATATTATATATATATTTTATATTACATATTTTTATACTTGATGCTTGAGTATTTGTTCAAACATTGACATTATAAATTCTTGTCGTATGAATTGCAGCAGAAGCCATGTTGACATCTTCTCTGTTCATTTTAACTGCTGTCAGTTAAATTTTTGTTGATTGTTTATATAAATTTTGATTCATACGACAAATATATTGTGCATGACACATCTAAATACGATTAGCCTTCTGTGTATGTATATATATATATATATATATATATATATATATATATATATATATATATATATATATATATATATATATATATATATATATATATATATATATATATATATATATAATATATATATATATATATATGTGTGTGTGTGTGTGTAGGTGTGTGTGTGTGTGTGTGGCCGTGTGTGCGTTTTTGCATATTGAAGTGTTTGTGTGTTCATGTGTATGTGAAAAATTGATTGCAAACTTGACCCCACTTTTTAGTTGCGCCTGAGCATTCCGCCTTTGTTTCGATTAGTATGTTTGCTGCACTCCCGTACCTTTTACAAGTGCATGCTCTATTTATATTCATTATTTTTCTTTGCCTTTACTTGCTCAGCACTTGATGAGAGAACCATAGTTTAGTGGGTTCTGAAATATTGTGTTTTAATTTTAATTTTAAACTTAATTGACATCTTTCTTTTCACTTTTGTTAATTTTACTGATTTAATTTGTAGTTTATATATATATATATATATATATATATATATATATATATATATATATATATATATATATATATATATATATATATATATATATATATATATATATATATATATATATATATATATATATATATATATATATATATATATATATATATATATATATATATATATATATATATATATATATATATATATATATATATATATATATATATATATATATATATATATATAGAGAGAGAGAGAGAGAGAGAGAGAGAGAGAGAAATATAACAAAAATGTAAAGTTACCTCTGTTTTCTTAGTTCATCATAATTGGCTTTTCTTTCCTTTGTTTCTGGATAAAATATTTTGGACATTAGGATTGAGGCTGGAATGCCCATTACTGATGCTCCGAATAATCTACTTGGGTTGATTCCATAGGAGGTTGAATAAAACGATATAAATGTAATCGATGTTGCTGTATTTGCTGATGTCATAATCGTATGAATCTCAGATTTGGTAAGATTTGAAATGTAGGGCCCAATAGCAATGGGTGTTAGTCCCTATATATATATATATATATATATATATATATATATATATATATATATATATATATATATATATATATATATATATATATATATATATATATATATATATATATATATATATATATCCTCCGGTGGGTAAATGCCGGAGGCCTACCAATTTCCACCGGGGTTGGAAAACTTTTATCCTGGTCGTTGGAAGCCGACATGTCAAGATATAGGGTATTTGAAAGTGTGCAAGTCAATGGAGTTGCAAAAATAGATAAAAGGAGTGTGTTTCAGGGCTTATTAGTAAAGTATATGTAAGACTGAGCATAGCGGCTAAGTCTGGAGTCTGAGAGTTAGACAGAGAAAGGATGATAATGTGTAGAGAGGCGTTTCGCACAAGCTCTTCTCAGTGGAGGAGGTATGCGACGAGAGAGTTCAGAAGAGCAGTCCCCTTTGTAATAGCAATAATATAGAGAGAGTGACACAACAATTTGACTGGCGGAAAAAGATTGAAGAGAGTTAGTGAGAGTGGGAGAGTTGATAAGACGTAAGCCCTAGACTCCAACTTCTCAAGGAGAGCTGTTTGAGTGAAACTACCCCAGATGTGTGAAGCATACTTCATACAGGGATGATCAACACCCCTATAGAGAGAAAACAACTGGGGTGGCTTGAAGAAATTAAGAAGGTGCCTAAAAACACCCAACCTCTTAGAAGCTTGTTTAGAAAGAGAATTAATGTACATGATCTTCCCAAGAAAGATCACGAGAAGATACACAGAGAATATAAAGAACAGATTAAAGATTATATATAATATATATATATATATATATATATATATATATATATATATATATATATATATATATATAATATATATATATATATATATATATAACCTTTCCACAATCGTGGGATGGTGTCTACCGTAAGCCACAATCATTACTAACAATCATAAACTTGCCACTCTTTTTAACTCACGTCTCCTCCGTCAACCGTACACCTTCCTCCCAACTTAACCCTTTGTCACTCAATAACTTATTGATCACGCACATCGAACCTCCCTTCGGTCTTCCCTTACCTCTTATGCCAACCATTTCTGAAACGAACAACTTTTTTGCCAATCTCTCCTCATTCGTCCTACAAACATGGCCAAACCATCTCATCATGCTTTGTTGAGCTCTCCCATCCAAACTCCTTCTCAAACTATATACCTTCCTTACTCTAACATTTCTGACTCTCTCCTTTCTACTTATACCACACACTGCTCTCAGACCCTTCATTTTGAAAACCTCAACCTCTTTTCTTTTTCTCGCATTCAACCTTCAAACCTCGCTACCATATATAACTACCGATACACAGCATCCCACGAACATTTTCTACTTCACCTCTCAGGACAATCTTTCTTTGTTCCAAATATCTCTCCCCTAGCACTTTCTCCCCTTTTCTTATTATATGCCCTACTTCATCGTCCATACTACCATCTCCCCTCCAAAAAAAATTGACCCTCAGGTATTTAAATGAGTTAACCCACTCCAATCTTTCCCACCCTACTTTAATCTGCAATTCATCGCCCACACTTATAATCTTCCCTCTCCATATTTCATCCATAATACTTTACTCCTGCTCGCATTCACTCTTAAGCCCAACTTGACACAACCCTTTAAAAATTCCCAGACCAAAACCTTTGCCAGAAGGACAATATCGTCTGCATACAATAACGCATTCAGTCTCATATTTCCTGTTGTTCTCTCATTTTAACTCCTCTACCTTCCCTATCCGACAATCTCACAATATATATATTTTTTTATATATTCTTAGGTGGGCAAAAGCTTGAATCCTACCGAAATTCATTGGAGTTGGAAAAACTCTATCCTGGTCGATGGAGGCCGAAATGTCTAAATGCACAACGTTTGAAGTATGCAAGTCAAAGGAAGTTGGGAAAATAGATAAAGGGAGTGTGTTCCAGACTTTACTATCAGAGATATGTAAGACTGAGCATAGTGGTTAAGTACGGGGTCAGAGAGTTGAAAAGAGAAAGGATAAGACTGTGTAGAAAGGAGTGTCGCAAGAGCTCTTCTCAATAGAGGAGGTATGCGACGAAAGAGTTCAGAAGAGCAGTATCCATTGTAATACCGAAAGTATAGAGAGAGTGATGCAACAATTTGACGAGAGAAAGAGATTGAAGAGTTGATAAGACGAAAAGCCCTAGACTCTACCTTTCCAAGAAGAGCTGTATGAGTGAAACCACCCCAGATGTGTGAAACATATTCCATACATGGACGAACAACTACCCTATTGAGAGTAAGCAACTGGGGTGGCGTGAAGTAATTCTGAAGCTTGTATAGAAAGAGCAGTAATGTCATCTTTCCAAGAAAGATCACTTAAAAAAAATACACAGAGAATATTAAGAAGAGAAAAAGGCTTGAATTGTGTGTTTTCGAAGAGGATATCATATGTCGAATGGAGACATGGAGGAACTGAGTTTTTGAGGTATTGAAAACTACCATGTTTTCTCTGCCCCAATTTGAAATATGTGAAATATCAGAGGTTAGTTGCTCCAAGGCTACCCTTTTCGAATCTATTAACTGCTTCCAAATTGAAAGAAGCAATGAAGGGTGGATTCATCGTCATAGGAGTGGATAGGTGATGAAGTAATAGAGAGAAGGTCATTAATGAAAAGTAGAAAAAGAGTTTGGGATAGGACAGACCCTTGAGGAACACCACTATTTATAAGTTTAAAGGAAGAACGGAGGCCGCCTACAACAGCTGCTGTGGAAGTTGGGAAGTGTTTTCGAGAAGAAGATGTGATGAAGTTGAGTTTTTAAAGAGTTGAATTTCACAATGCTGCTATGACCCCACAGGGAGACCCTGTCCATATCGGCAAGAATGGAGTCAGAAAGTTGAAGACGAGAAGTAATTCTTGAAGCAAAAGAGGGAGTAGATTTAAAATGAGAGGAAGAATGGAGAGCTGATTCATCGACATATGAATGAAAAGAGTTAGAAAGAGAGCTGAGAAGAACGTTGATGAAAAGTAAGAATAAAGTTGGTGATAGAACAGAACCCTGAGGAATACAACAATTAACAGATGAGGAGGAAGAGGTCGCTCCATCGCATCGAGAAGTGCCGATATGGATCGATCCGAGAGAAAACTATACATAAATAAGCAAAGAGAAAGAGGAAACCCAAAGGAAGGGAGCTTGGAGAATATTGACGGATGCCATAACTGGTCAAAAGCCTTGGAAACGTCAAGCCCCACCATACAAGACTCCCCATAATCCCTAATGGCAGAAGACCATAAATCAGGAAGATAAGAAAGTATTTCACCAATAGAGCTCGAACGTCGAAAGCCGTACTGATGATCTGAAAGAAGGGAGTGAGACTTCAGATGATCCAGGAAATGAAAGTTAAGGAGAGTTTCAAAGATTTTAGACAAAAACAAATAAGATCTATAGAACGATAGATAGAGGGATCAGAGAGGCTACCCTTCTTCGAGATCGGCTTAACATATGCGTGCTTCCAGCATTGAGGAAAAGTATTAGTATTTAGACAAAGATAGTAGGGTTGAACGAGGATAGGTGTCAGCTCAAACGTACACCCCCCCAGAACAGGGATAGGAATGCCATCCGTGCCGCTGGCCTTCCTGAGGTTCATAATTTTCTGGATCCCATGAAACAGATCATGGGAAATCACCGGTAATGACAGGAGATACCTGAGAGAGGGATGATGAGGAGGAAGAGAAGAGACAGAAGAATCCTCTAGGGCAAAACAGGATTCATTCCAAGGGAAATTAGCGAAGAAGCGGCGCAATGTCCCCCAATTAGCCCAATTAAAGTGCCAGAAAGTACGTTTTGGATATGGTGAGTAGTTGGAGAGAAAGCTTGATAATTAAGAGCTGTAAGATTATGGTTAGAGTTACAGATAGGAGGAAAATGGTGTATTTATATTTAGAAGGAGCAGTGATGAAGCATAAATCAAGTGTGTTCAAGAACTGGTTAGGGAGACCTGGATGTGTGTGGATTCTCTAATCAACTGCTCCGTATCGTTGAGAATATATATATATATATATATATATATATATATATATATATATATATATATATATATATATATATATATATATATATATATATATATATATATATATATATATATATATAGGGGAGGACGTAGCGCCGTCTGAAGCGATGAAAGTACCCCCATTGGGCATAATCTGCGAAACGATAGGTTGGGCCAGACTATCTCTTCCACTCAGTTGCCCTTTGGTTCGTTCCTTTTCGCGTTTCACCTTCTCAGGGGGTCTCTAGTGTACCATCGCCTCATATTGGAGTGTCTATGCTACAAATATCTCTCCACCCTATTTTTTCACATGTTCTCATAAATTTACAAGAGTACCTAAAACGAAAACGAAAATGACTAAATTCAAAACAGCCTCGGAGATGCTTCAATGGGCGGCATTAAAAGAATACCCCTCACACCATCTTTACTTGAGATATGGTGGCCTCCGATGATGAAGATGGTATTGCCAAGACCGGCGTCCGGCTTGCCCAGGGGCACGGTCTTCTTTTTTCATTAATTCCTGTAACATTCGAGGTCTTTTTTCTAATTTCCACTTTATCGAACACCATCTCTCTTCCTCTAACCCTCATCTCTTAATTTTAACCGAAAATCAGGTGCTAGGGTGTGCTAACAGCAAACCATATTCTGTTACCTCTTACTGTCTCTATCGGTCAAAGGCGGATGTTGCGCATATGTGCGCAACGATATTATTTGCTCTCGTGTCTGTAATTTTGAATCTACTGAATTCTCCACTTTATAACTAAAGTTTTCTTGCAATTCTATTACTAAATTTCTTTGTTCTGTCTATTTATCTCCTAATTCTACTGAATGTAAAAAATTCTTCGACTATTTAAACTAAAAATGAGCACATTCTTTCTTTTTCTCATTTCTCTGAAATCATCATTTCAGGTGACTTCAATGTTCACCACCACCAATGGCTTTCATCTAGTCTTCAAGTCTCCCGCAAGAATGGCCCTCGCCTTCAGCGAGGAGACGTTTCTGGCATTTCGGTGCTGCTAACTGGTGGAATGATTATTGCTTTCGTGGGAGGGGTCTCTCGCAGTGTACTGAGCGCATAACCGAGGTGATTCACTTTGGCATGAAGGCGTACATTCCATTTCTTTCCCTTCTACTAAACCTAACAAACCTTTGTTTAACTCTGCTAGTTCTCGTGATATCTGCCGCAGGGATGCTGCCTTCAGGGATTACCGTCGTCTTCAAACTCCAGAAGCTCAGGCAACTTATATTTTATCCTGGAATCGTGCAAAATCTATTCTTCGAGATACCAAAAACTCTTTTCTCCGTCTTAAATACAGTAATCTTTCTTGTTCCTCTTCCTCTCGCCCTTGATGGCATTTTGCAAAAAATGTCAACTCTAACTTTGCTTCTTCCTCTTTCCCTCCTCTAGCTTCTTCTGAGAGCACAAATGCCATTTTACCTTCTAGTAAAACTGAACCTTTCGCTCAAACCTTTGCCCCTAACTCTACCTTAGACGATTCGGTGTTATTTCTCCTCCTTCAACACCCTCCAATTTTTTTTATGCCTAACATTGTAATTTCATCTAAGGATGTCATTTTTGCCCTTTCTGAGCTCAGCACTAATGGTCCTGATGGTATTCCTCCTTTGGTTCTCAAAACACATGCTTTCGAGCTTGCACCTTGCCTTGATAAACTATTTATTATCTGTCTCTCCAATTCGACCTTCCCTTTTTGCGGGAAACATCCGCTAATTCAACCTTTGCTGAAGAAGGGGGATCCCTTCAACCCTCCAACTATCGTCCTGTTTCTTTAACCTCCATTCTTTCTAAAGTTTTTGAAATTATCCTTAATTAACAAGAAGATTTCGAAACACCTCAATTCTTCTAATCTTATCTTTGATCACCGGTATAGCTTTCGTAAAGAGCGTTCTACTGGTGATATTCTTTCCGTACTTTCTGACTCTTGATCCTCCGTTCTTCGGGGTTCGGTGTCTTTCGCTGTGGCGCTAGACATATCGAAAGCCTTTGATAGAGTTTGGCAAAAAGCTTTGATTTCTAAACTTCTCTCTTTCGGAATCTATCCTTCTCTCCTTGACCTTCTTTTAGATTTCCTTTCCGATCGTTGTATAGCAGTCACTGTAGATGGCCACCCTTCTTCCTTTAAACTTATAAATATTGGTGTTACTCAAGAATCTGTCCTATTCCCAACTCTCTTTCAAATTTTATCAATGAAATTCTCGCTATTACTTCGTATCCTGTCCATTCCTTTGCCGATGACTCCACCCTTCATTACTCTTTTCATTTTGAAAGGCACCCCTCCCAACAACAGTTAATTGATGAAAGAAGGATGACCTTGGGGCAACTGACCTCTGGTCTTTCTCGTATTTCAAATTGGGGCAGAGAAAACATGGTAGTTTTCAATGCCTCAAAAACTCAGATTTAAGAGGTTATGTGTTATGAGCACCTTCGTGATTTTTTTTTTTTTTAATGTTTTTCGTCCCTGTGTGGAGTACGCTTCACACATCTTTTGTTATTCCATACATACAGCTCTTCTCATAAAGGTGAGGTCTTGGTCTTTTCGTCTAAAAACTCTTTTCCTTTTACTAACTCTCTCAAATCTCTTTCTTCTCATCGAATTGTAGCGTTACTCCCTCTATACTATTGCTATTACAACGGACATTGCTCTCCTGAACTCTCACTTCATATACGTCCTCTATTGAGAAGGGCTCATGCGACACGACTTTCTACACAGTCTCATCCTTTCTCTGTCCAACTCTACGACCCCAGACTGAACCGATATGCCCAATCTTACATGTACTCTATTGGTAAAGGCTGGAACACACTCCCTTTATCTGTCTTCCCAGCTTCTTTTGACCAGCCCACTTTTAAGCGCTGTGTATCGGGTCACGTCGGCCATTAGAGACCAGACTTTCGACTATTCTCCAACTCTGGTGGAAATTGGTAGGCCTTCGGCCTTTGCCCACCAGAGCAGACATAATATTTACACACACACACACACACACACACACACATATATATATATATATATATATATATATATATATATATATTATAATATATATATATATATATATATATATATATATATATATATATACCTTGTCTCTACCTGTGATTACAAATGATTGGGTACATGGTGCCCTGAAATCTATGAACGTCAGGAAAGCCAGTGAACCAGATGGCATTTACCTAATACTTATCCTCAGCCGATCTTGAAAAAGGTAGCCTCTCTGACCCTTCCAACTATCGACTTATAGGTCTCACTTGCTTTCTGTCTAAAAGTTTTGAAACTCTCCTCAACTCTCATTTCCTGGATCATTTGGAGTCTCATTCTCTTATCTCATATCATCAGTATGGCTTTCAACGCTGGAGGTCAACTGGTGATATACTTTCCCATCTAACTGACCTATGGTCTTCTGCCGTTACTGACTTTCGGGGAGTCTTGTGTGGTTGCGCTTCACATATCCAAGGCCTTAGACCGGGTATGGGGTGCGCTGCTGCTCTCTAAGCTTCTTTTTTTGAGTTTCCTCCTTCTCTTTGCTTACTCTTGTCTAGTTTTCTCTCAGATCGTTCCATTTTGGCACTTGTAGATGGAGCGACCTCTTTCTCTTTTTCTGTCAGCTGTGGTGTTCCTCATGGTTCTGTTTTATCTCCAACTTTATTCTTACTTTTCATTAACGATCTTTTCAACTGCCCTTCTATCTCTGTTCACTCTTACGCTGATAATTCAACACTCCATTCTTCTACTCATTTCAAATCTACTTTCTCTTTTGCTCCAAGAGTTGCTTCTCGTCTTCAACTTTCCGATTCTATTCTTGTCGATCTGAATGGGATTTCTCGGTGGGGTCATAGCAACCTTTTGAAATTCAACTCTTCAAAAACTCAACTTCTTCACATCTCTCTAGCGAAACCACCTCCCAACTTTCTTATCTTCTTCGATGGCTCTTCCGTCACACCTGTAAATGACATTAACATTCTTGGTTTAAACATAAACAATAAATTGTCTTGGAAACCACATATCATAATGGTTGCTAAGGCGGCCTCTAAGAAACTGGGAGTTCTATTCAGGTTGCAAAAATTTTTTCCTTCTGAGCTGTTACTCCAATTCTCTTTTCTATGGATGCTCGGAGGAATTGACCTCTCGCATTCCTTCACCATTTCGTCGTGCTCGTTGCACGATTGGAGCCGTGCTTTAGCACGAATTTTGTATGGATGCTGAAAACACCAGGCTTACACGCTGTGGTGCCTCATTCTTTCCAGCCACCTTCTTTCTGTGGAACTGTCTACCATCTTTTACTTTTTGTCCTGTATTTAATCTTCCTCTTTTCAAGACTTCCGTCTGTGCCCACCTGAGGGATGTGCGTTAGGTTCGAATCTGGGTTGGTTTTCTTCCTTTTTCTTGCTTTTTTATGTGCCACTCCATGAAAAGGGCTCTTCCCTTGAGTGGTGGCGAACTGTAAAATATATATATATATATATATATATATATATATATATATATATATATATATATATATATATATATATATATATATATATATATATATATATATATATATATTTAATTGCCACTTTTTATAAACCGTGGAATCATTTTGTATAATTGTAAATAGAGCTAAACAAATTAGAGGATAAAGAAATACTTACCTCATCAGGGGTCGAACCACCGCATGTTGCGACTGAGATCGACAAAAGACTCGGTGCTTTACCGCTGAGCTATCCACGAACCCAAAAAAGTTCGTTTCAAGCAACCGATCTTCCCGTCAAGGTACAATCACCAGGTTTTCACCCTGTTCCTCCCCGCTCCTTATTAGTTATTATTTTAATTGCCACTTTTTATAAACCGTGGAATCATTTTGTATAATTGTAAATAGAGCTAAACAAATTAGAGGATAAAGAAATACTTACCTCATCAGAGGTCGAACCACCGCATGTTGCGACTGAGATCGACAAAAGACTCGGTGCTTTACCGCTGAGCTATCCACGAACCCAAAAAAGTTCGCTTCAAAGAACAGTTTCAAGCAACCGATCTTCCCGTCAAGGTACAATCACCAGGTTTTCACCCTGTTCCTCCCCGCTCCTTATTAGTTATTATTTTAATTGCCACTTTTTATAAACCGTGGAATCATTTTGTATAATTGTAAATAGAGCTAAAGGATAAAGAAATACTTACCTCATCAGGGGTCGAACCACCCGCATGTTGCAACTGAGATCGACAAAAGACTCGGTGCTTTACCGCTGAGCTATCCACGAACCCAAAAAAGTTCGTTTCAAAGAACAGTTTCAAGCAACCGATCTTCCCGTCAAGGTACAATCACCAGGTTTTCACCCTGTTCCTCCCCGCTCCTTATTAGTTATTATTTTAATTGCCACTTTTTATAAACCGTGGAATCATTTTGTATAATTGTAAATAGAGCT
>SEYY01016837.1:22500-29178 GCA_009176605.1 Armadillidium nasatum
TGTAAATTTTGTAAAACGTTGTGAAAAATAATAAATACAAATAAGTTATCAAGAGTATTAAATACCTAAGTAAAATTATTACAATTAATAAGAATATACCAGAACAATGGTAAGAAATAAAAATTATTTTATATATAGCAGAACTCTATGCCCTAAAGAAGAGGCTAAGCAAACTACCGACCTTAGGGCTACATAGCCATCTTAAGCAAGACATTATTTTTACAAGTGGTTGATCCCTTTGTGACGAGTATAAAGAACGAATACAAAAGAATAAATAAATAAATAGGAAGTTTTTTGAATAAGGAAATAAATAAAATCAAATAAATTGTTACAGGGCGGGCCTAGAGCTGTAGCGTGCATAAACGAGAGTATTTTCGTGAAGAAATTATAAATAATAGTAACATAAACTAAGCAGAAATAAAACTTAAATAAAATTTGACAGTTTATGAAGAAATAATAGAAATTTTCTGAATATTTTACAATTTTTTTAGGCCTACATCTGGAATTGGCAACTCTAGCCTATAAGTTGGTTATTATGCATGATTTAGCTCTCCCATAAAATTGAACTAAAAACTTATTTTTTTTATGAAAATTTATAGTACTTTTATGTAAATTTATATTACTTTAGGCCTAGAATTGAAAATAAGATAGAACAAAGTGACTCTAGCCTATAAAACGAAAGGCATGGTAATAGTCCAGTTTGTACTTCTCTAAAGTTTCTTAAGTTTTCATCATTAATATCCAATGGAAAGTGATTTGTAGTGAAAGTGCTTTAGTAATTTAATAACATAAAAAACATTATTGGATAACTTTTGAAAAAATTAAAAATAATAAAAATAAATGAAGAATTAATAAAAATTCTAGCCTAGCCTGGTAAACTGGTCTTTATGCAGCATTTTATTTTTTTGTGTAGAAATTAATAGACATTTTATGAAAATTTCAATTGCTTTAACCCTCCTACAACTGAAAATAAGCAGGCTAAGCTATTCTAGAAAACGTACATGGTGATACTTTAGACTAGCGCTCTTAAATTTTTTTTTAAGTTTATCAGTGTATCAAATGAATCGTGATTTATAAGTGACTGAATTAATAAACTTTTATAATTAATAAAATAAAATAACATTTAAGTAACTTTCGAAAACAATTAATAATAATTAAAATAAATAAATACATAAATAAATAAGTATATATATGGGTACTAGAATAGTGTTACCATCAAGAAGAACTTAAAATTGAAACATCCCACTTACTGTTTTGAAAAAAAAAAAAAAAAAAAAAAAAAAATATATTTATATATATATATATATATATATATATATATATATATATATATATATATATATATATATATATATATATATATATATATATATATATATATATATATATATATATATATATATATATATATATATATATATATATATATATATATATATATATATATATATATATATATATATATATATATATATATATATATATATATATATATATATATATATATATATATATATATATATATATATATATATCATATATATTCTCTATACTATCGCTATTACAATGGATACTGCTCTTCTGAACTCCTCGTCGCATACCTCCTCCATTGAGAAGGGCTCGTGCAATAGGATTTAAAAAAAAAAAAAAAAAAAAAAAAATATATTGGATACTATATACAAGCATAGGATAGCAGTGCATTCCTACATTCAAACCAAATAAATAAGGCACTACTGTGGAATTTTGACTCTAAAAAAAAAATAAAAAATTCATGCATGGCTAAACATAAATAGTAAAGCAATAACATATTTCTACGATGCCTTCATCAAGGAGAAATAGAAATAGGCATAACAATAACAACAGTTTAGAACCTTCTACTTCGGGCATTTCTATAACTTCAGTAGAAGTTGATAATGAAGTACGGGCTAATGAAACTAATAACAGAGAAACCGAAAGGCCAATTCAACGAACTTCAGAAAGAAGTTCTTCCAGTGAAAGTTCATCTTCCAGAAGTCCGTCACCTCAAAATAGGAAAATCCTTACTACTCAAGATTTACCAAAATTCGATAAGAGAGACATTGAGAAGTGGTTACAAGAAAGTAGAATGGTTATACCAGCTTTATTTTGTGAATAAACCTATCGAGAGAATCCAACTGATGGGACCCCTTTTGCCATCTGTCATTATATCCCAAATTCAACCACCTATAACCGCAAATACTTATGAGGAATTGAAAAAAGTTTTGAAAGCTAATTATGCTCCTTCAGCCCGGGAAAGAGTCGAGGACTTTTTTCAACAGAAATTGAAGCCTGGTGAAAAGCCATCTGAATATTTAAACAGAATAAGGCTGTCGCTTCGGGATTCTGCATTCGAAAGTATGATACAAAATAATGAAACGGTCGCAAAAGAAATGTTTTTACAAGTATTACCTGAAGACACAGCAGCAATGCTGGAAGTATTAACAGGAGATCTATCAATTTTTAAAATGGCCGATGCTGCTGATAAATATCTGAGTCGCAGAAGCAGAATTGCAGCAGAACCATTATCGCAATGAATCTGTCAATGCCATAGCCCCTTTTGCTACAAGAACCAGAGAACTCACACCTCCACCTTCAATTTCTTTCCTTGCCCGCGAAGTGGCTAAACTTTCCACTCAAGTTGCAGAGGTTATTAAAAAAGTAGACGACCTTTCAACACAGTTTCATAAGATGGATATAAGAGTAACAAGACTTGAGAATGGCCGGACAAGAGGCTACTCAGATAGAGGAAGGTCACCTTCAAGATTTAGACCAGAAGGGGCTCTTTGTTACTACCATTATAAATTCAGAGAAAGAGCTACAAGATGCCAAGGAGGTAGCTGTCGATGGGCACCCAGGGAAGCCCAACTTTCAACGTCAGGACCATCTCCTTCAACCACTCAGGGAAACGAATAATAGGGGCTAACAGCCCCTCAAAAAGGAAATTAAAAGTGCAATTTTATAAAAAATGTGAAGTGTATAATATTTAGTGATAAAAGTGCATATATTAAAAATGAAAATTTAAGAAAGGAAGAAGGAAAAAGCTACCCCATTACAAATGAGGTTTATACAATTACAAATAATGATAATAATTCATTCCATAATTATATAAATAATATAAAGTATAACAATGTTCAACTTCATGGGAATGAGATTGCTACTACTGATTTAAAACCATCTGTTTTAAACGAAAGAGTATCTCAGTCTAGTGAACTTGAGAATTGTCCTGAGTATAATAGTTTTAAAAATAAAAATCTGCATTCACAACATGGTGAAAGGCCAGTCTTTGAGCAAGAGCCATCAGCTCTTTGCAAATATACTGCGATGCCAGTTGAAAATGCACATTTTTATAAGGGTACAATGACTCCAAAAATTATGAATGTTTTAAATATGTCCAAACCCAATCTACAATTAAACAGTCTCTACTGTATTTTTGATGCTAACTCTAAAGAGTTATATGTGATCGACTGTGGAAGTACAGTATCCATTATTAAGGCTTCAGCAGAATATAAATTACAAAATATATAAATATAAATTGTCAGGTTAAGAAGAACCCAAATGGGATCTTGTGATTTCTTGAGTTTAGTAATTTGATACCTGTCCAACCTTTCAACAGTAGTAAAAGAATTTGAGAGAAAGGCCTAATTTAAAGAAGAGGAAAGAATTTAAAAAATATGAAAAAAATAAAATAAAATAAAATAAAAATAACAACATTGCCACAAAATTAATACATTTTGGTGATAAAAATAAGGAAGAGGAAATATTTATAATAACTGGTGATATTAAATGATAATAATAACAAGACCATATGCGTATCCCTACGGGATAAGCTTATTGTCTTGGCCCATATAAGAATATATATATATATATATATATATATATATATATATATATATATATATATATATATATATATATATATATATATATATATATATATATATATATATATATATATATATAATATATATATATATATATATATATATATATATATATATATATATATATATATATATATATATATATATATATATATATATATATATATAGTATATATATAAAAATATAAATATAATAAAAAATTTAAATTTAATAAATAAAAATTTTTTTTTTTTTTTTTTTTTTTTTTTTTTTTTTTTTTTTTATTATTATTTTAATAAATTATTTATTAAAATATTTTGTGAACCTACATATCTATTATTATATATATATATTATTAATATATATATTTATATATATATTTTATTATTATATTATATTATTATTTATTATTATTATCATCTATTAAAAAAAAATTAAAAAAAAATTATTATTAATATATATATATATATATAAATATATATATATATATAATATATATATATATATATATATATATATATATATATATATATATATATTATATATTGTGAAGCAACTTAATATAGCTTGGCCCAAAATGCGCCTAAGCCAAAAATGAACGGAATAATAATTATTAGATATAGATAATAATGTACACTAAAATAGTTATGATTAATAATAATAGCAATAATATTGATAATAATTATAATAAAAATAATAATAATAATAATAATAATAATAATAATAATAATAATAATAATAATAATAATAATAATAATATAATAATAATAATAATTTTAATAATAATAATAATAATAATAATAATAATAATAATAATAATAATAATAATAAATAATAAATAATAAAATAATAATAATAATAATATAAATAAAAAAAATAACAATAATAATGGTAAAAAAAAATATAAAAACAATGAAAATAGAAATAAATAATAATAATAATAATAATAATAATAATAATAATAATAATAATAATAATAATAATAATTAATAATAATAATAATAATAACAATAATAATAATAAGTGCTAATGACAATAATAATAATAATAATAATAATAATAATAATAATAATAATAATAATAATAATAATAATAATAATAATAATAATAATAATGAAAATAATAATAATAATATTTAGAATAAGAATAAAAATAATAATTATAAAAATAATATTAGAATAATAATAATAGTAATAATAAATATTCATTATGATAATAATAGAAATAATATGCAATCAGGATTAATTTTTATTGCTCAACGTTGGTTGCCTTTTTAAGGAGTAAGTGATTTTAATTCTTAGAAAAGAGTAGATTTTAATTGTTTAACTACCTCTACTTTTATTAATATTTAGAACGCCTTGTTTGACAAAACAAGAGGAAATTAACTTTAGATCATTTTTTTAGTTCTAGGGCTCTCCCTAATACTTTATTGTTATTTTTCTTGTTTATACATGCAGTTATTAGCTTACTTCGTGCTTTTTCGTCTGGTATATTAAACTGTATTGATCTTCTACCCGGTTTGCATCCTTTTCATATCCTAGTCTTGAAGCACTCATTAGGGTTAATATTTAATTTGTTGCGGATGAGATTCGAAACTACAGTATTTGATTACAATTTTCATTTTCCCTGCCTTGTGGCGCTCTTGGTCCTCACAAGACACATGCATTTGATTCTTTTCTTTGCATCAAATGTTCAGTTTTGCCAATTTGTTCTTGCAACTTTTGCTCTACTTATTTATTATGCTTTTTGGGGCTTCTGTATTCTTTCCTAGAGTTATATTATGGTACTTTTTCACTTCTAATTCTTGCTCTATTAGAAGATTTGCTGTTTTTAATTTATTATGTTCTTCTACTTGTTTAGCTAATAAATTTAGAAACCATGCTTCAAGGTGTTCTTTTATGTTTCCAGTGATTTGTTCCATTAGGTTTTTATATTTAAGAGGAAGTTCATTTTTGAGGGACAATTTGGTAGAAGTAAAAAATGGGGTGTAGAGCTCTGCAGGAAATTGTTGTCAATGTTTCAAATGGATTGTTGATGTTGTTGAGACTGTTGATTAGTATTTGACCTTCGTGAACTTAATTGTTTTGAGGTTCTCGCTGGCAATTTTTTAGATTTTCCACTTTTCCCATTATTAGCAATTTAAAGATTAATCACTTTTGCAATTTCGAATACATCCCATTTTATATTTAACTTTTATACACAGTATTTATATATGATACAGGGAGCAGAAAAATTTCTTCACTCAAATCATTTGTGCGCGGAGCGACCGATGTAAGACGTCCGCCCGGCACGGAGTCAGCTCTAATAATAATAATAATAATAATAATAATAATAATAATAATAATAATAATAATTGATGCTGTTTATATAAAATGTTTAACAAAAAGAATAATAATAATGATTAATTAAATAATGTATGTAGCATGCAGAAATCTTGAAATAAAATTAAAAATAATTGTCTTTTGTAATCCTTCAAAAAATCAAAATAAAAAATACAGCTACAGATATGTCAATGGTCAAACTACATCAGAGACTGTTGAAACGGAATGCGGAGTCCTTCAAGATGAGATTCCTATTTTTTTTAATCTTAAAATGATAAAAGCTCTTTTCAATGGAACAACCTCTCTTGATTTAACATTTTCTTTTTCGATGATAATAATTATCTGATTATTGCACTTTGTTTTTTGATCCAAATTTTAACTTTTCTTTTCAATTAAACAATTCATAAAATTTTAAACTCGTTTGTGAAATGACCAGAGAGAGAGAGAGAGAGAGAGAGAGAGAGAGAGAGAGAGAGAG
>SEYY01016838.1:0-18221 GCA_009176605.1 Armadillidium nasatum
TTAATTATTTATAAACTTTCTTTTTTCTGCTTTTGTTCTTTATTTTTGTTGCATAATATTTATTTCCATTTACAAAATAGGAAATAAAAGCTTTTCCTATTTTGTTGAGAGAGAGAGAGAGAGAGAGAGAGAGAGAGAGAGAGAGAGAGAGAGAGAGAGAGAGAGAGAGAGAGAGAGAGAGAGAGAGAGAGAGAGAGAGAGAGAGAGAGAGAGAGAGAGAGAGAGAGAGAGAGAGAGAGAGAGAGAGAGAGAGAGAGAGAGAGAGAGAGAGAGAGAGAGAGAGAGAGAGAGAGAGAGAGAGAGAGAGAGAGAGAGAGAGAGAGAGAGAGAGAGAGAGAGAGAGAGAGAGAGAGAGAGAGAGAGAGAGAGAGAGAGAGAGAGAGAGAGAGAGAGAGAGAGAGAGAGAGAGAGAGAGAGAGAGAGAGAGAGAGAGAGAGAGAGAGAGAGAGAGAGAGAGAGAGAGAGAGAGAGAGAGAGAGAGAGAGAGAGAGAGAGAGAGAGAGAGAGAGAGAGAGAGAGAGAGAGAGAGATAATGAGATTCATATAATGATATATATATATATATATATATATAATAGATATATATATATTAATTATAGGATTCATATAATGTTGAAAGCTTTAAAATATTATCAATCAATAATTTTAAACAAAAAGTGAAAAAATATCTTACCCATCTTCTGTGTACTGAGCACCACCAATAAAACCATATTTATCAGGAGCTGAAGATACTTCAGAGCAAGCTCTAATACTGCTTCCAATTGACTCAGAATCTGAAGGTAGGTCATCACCAGTAGACATTTCTTAAAAAATATTTTATATATTCAATTTGCATTAAACCGTCACAAATTATATAATATTAAAATGATTGACAGTAGAATTTTGAAGTATAAAAACAGTAAATAAAATACACCATATATTTGTTTTGCACTACAGTTAATGAATTAAGTAATTATAAGAAGGCATATTAAAGTAGTTAGTATTAAGTTATTGGCCTGTTTTGCCTGAAAAAAAAAAAAAACAACAAACAAACAAATAAAGCTTAATGGATTTAATTTTCAAGACCAAAATACTCATAAAAGTAGGTAATTATGTCAAATCACTTCTCAATGAAAGGTAGAACCCCTTAATTCAAAAATGAATCCTAAAATTTTTTGGGGAGAAACTTTTGGGTATATAACAACATGATTTTCAACTGCTAAAACTGTCATAGCACAAAAATTGAGAAGTATATTTAAATACTTTACACATACATACATATTGGTAAATTGGAATCATATTACCCATAAAAATAATTTACGTTCCTTACTACTAGTTTGACTGATTTAGTTATAAACCTTTAAACCATTTTCATATTCACCATGGCTTGCATAAAGTATGATAATCAGTTATGACAGGCTAACACCTTGATATGCTTAATGTATATAATTTTAGTTTCTATGGCAAGGTCCTGTAGAGTTTAGTAGTGTGGGCTAAATATACACTTCCAAGAAAAAACTGGATTAACCAAAACCTGGAGAAATGATTTAATCTCTAAAATTAATTTGCATGTTCTAACATATTAACATTTTTAAAATCAATGTTCTGAAGATACTACAGGATGTCTCAATCGTTCAAGGCCTCTGTTGTACAGTTATAGAAATCAAAGTACTGGTCATATGAACATCCAGTGAGTTCATATTTCATTTTGATGGTGAAATTTGTACTGGCTATTTCTATCAGGATGGCACCGTCATGTTCAGCGTCATTATGTACAAAATCGAGTCCTTCTTTGAAGATAGGGTCATTTCCCAAGCTCAAACGGTAGAGTGATTGACTGTCGTGCTTGAGGGCGCCGGTTCGATCCCACTTGAGGATCCTAGGTATATACTACCTAGAAAAGTTCCTCTCTTAGAATAGGGCAATGCCCGTGAGATGTGAACTTAGAAAAAAAAAAAAAAAAAAAAGGTTGCCTGACCTTACATCACCGGATTTCTTCTTATGGGGTATGTTGAAAGGAAAAGTGTATCACAACAAGCCACATACTTTAAAGCAACTAAAAGACAAACATTTAGCAGGCAATTGATTCTCTGACTCCCAATATGTTGGCAACAACCTTCCATAACATGGAAAAGTATGTGCAGGCATGCTTTGATACTAATGGCAATCGCTTCCAACACTTTTTTGTGATGTTATCACGATTCTCACACACCTACTCGTAGGTTTTTTTTGCAGCAAATTTTGTTAACTAATGACCACTACTTTGATTTAAGTGTATATCTGGGGCTGAGAACAAGTGGGAAATCTATATTATATATTGAAATTGCATGAGTTTACATACTTGAATAAAGAATAAAGACAATTTAATTCTTCCTTATTATAAAATTGTTAAATTTATTATAGTGGAAATCTTTAAAATATTCTTTTACAGTTTCATCATTGCTAACTCTCCTATAATCGTCATCATTATTGTAAAAATTCTAAATTGTCTCATCATATATATATATATATATATATATATATATATATATATATATATATATATATATATATATATATATATATATATATATATATATATATATATATATATATATATATATTTTATCCAGGTATATTATTATGTTGTTGTTGTTGTTTTTATTTTATTATTATATTATTATTATTAATAATAATAATAATAACAATGGTGTATACAGCAGGCTGCCTAGAGAGAAATCGAGTATCGATTAGACATCCTCCATGCCACATGTGGGGCATATATAGAAATGGTGTGATTGCACAAATAAAACTTTAAAACTATGTGTCTCCATTGTTGTATGAATCTTCCTAATGCATTGAATACATGTAGTATTACAGACAGTTCAAATTAGGGCGTTTCATCTCGGACACCCAATATATATATATATATATATATATATATATATATATATATATATATATATATATATATATATATATATATATATATATATATATATATATATATATATATATATATATTATATATATAATCACACTGAGCAATCCAGGCAAACATGTAAGCCCTTGTTGAGTCCAAAGGTAAAAACCCAAACATGCAATCCTACCACTATGTAGGAAAAGTTCATGAAATACAAGATGGTACATGCATTATAAAATTTTTGAGGAAAACTGAAACATCTCAAAAAGGATTTGCAAGGTATTTGGTCTTCAAGGAGTCAGCTGCAGAAGACAATAGCATAGTTGAACAAACTCCACTTATAAAAAAATTATTAAAGATATTAGAAAGGAAAATTTCTATTTCATCTCAGATGAAGTGGTGTTGGTGGCAGAATCTGGAGAAAAGTAGAGAATACTGGTGAGAGAGTTTGAGAGGAAATGTGTGAACACAATTGAAAGTCAATCCAGCAAAAAATAAAGTTATGAGGATTGGAGGTAGTGATGATGAGATGAGGAGGGAAGAATGGGGAGGTGTGGAAGTGGGGGGAAAGAAACTCGAGGAGATGGATGAATTCAAATATCTAGGAATGTTGGTGGAAGGTAAGGGTGAGATGGAAAAAGAAATAAAAAATAGAGTGGTAGAGGAATGAAAGTGTAGGGGGGCCTAAGAGAAGTATGGAAGAAAGGAAATTTTTTAAAAGAAATAAAGATAAGAACGTTTGAATGCTTATGTTTACCTTCTATAATGTATGGATGTAAAACATGGATGATAAATGCTTGGGCGAGGAAAAGTTTGAATGTCTTTGAGATGAAAGGTTTGAGAGCGATATTTAAATTAAGAAGGATTGATAGGATTAGAAATGAAAGAATAAGGGAGATGTGTAGATGTAAGAGGTGTAGTGGATAGAGCGGAGGAGGGTGTGCTAAAATGGTTTGGGCATATGTGTAGAATGAATGAGGACAGAATGGTGGGCAAGGTACTTAGATCCGAGGTGGATGGGGTAGGGGAGGGGGGAAGGCCAAAGTGGAGATGGATGGATGGAGTGAAAAAATTTTGGGTGGAAGGAATTTGAGTTTAGTAGTAGAGGGTAGCAGACTTGCAGAGGACAGAGTGAGATGGAGGGTGGTGATGAAAGGAGATAAAAGGTAGGAATGAGTTATGTTTGTGAGGGAATTGTGGTGGGCACCATCCCACGAAAGTGGGAAAGGTGATAAGTGAATAAATAAATAAATAAAAAAAAAAAAAAAAAAAAAAAAAAAAAAAAATATATATATATATATATATATATATATATTATATATATATATATATATATATATATATATATATATATATATATATATATATATATATATATATATATATATAATATACTGGTATATAACTACCAGTAGGACATCAAGAAATTAAATCTCAAACTAACCTGTTGATGCTAAAGGTGCTTTAGGAATATTAGAGGTTGAATCAGTATCTTCCATTTCTTCAGTTTTTGTTCCTAAGCTTAAATTATCACTTCTATTCTCCATTTGCTGAGGAAATGAATTTTCTTCACAGCCTTCATTGTAATTATTTCTTTTTCCAGTAGGACTTTGATATGTTTTAAAATCAACACTCATTTTTATAACCAAACACTGAAAAATTAACTCAAAAGATTGGCTGCAAGAAGTTAACAGCTGTTTTTACTAAACTACAATGAACACTGGTATGCTAAAAGGGAAAACTACCATAACTATTCAATTTTTCATGCCTGGTAAGAAAAACAAATCTATATTATATATTCTAAAAGAAATAAGAAAATACAACTTAAAAGTAAAGTTTTAAAACAATCTGTAGTTACTACTAGTTAAGAATTAAAGAAAATTTAAATCTTGCCATAATACTGAAATTGGGAATATTTCTCTCTTTTGCTAAATTTGATATGACAATACAGGCTAAAAACATGTTTTGTAAAAAATTAAATTTTTTTCAAGCTAAGGTTTATAAATACTACAAATATTAAAAATTATTTGACTTTTCATTGTGTATGTAAGTCAATTAAAACAAATTAATCTGATAAAATTATAAACTGAGTAATAAAAAGAAATAAAAAAATTTTCAATAATTTGATAACATTAAAATGCTGTGTAAAGAAGGGCAAACTTTTAACCGAGATTATACAACAAAAGCTCTAGTCTAACACTGGAGTTAATTTATTATTTCCACTTTAAATCCATTATAAATTTTGACTAAACTAAATAAAAGCAACTTACCAGTTTTATATATATATATATATATATATATATATATATATATATATATATATATATATATATATATATATATATATATTATATATATATATATATATATATATATATATATATATATATATATATATATATATATATATATATATATATATATATATATATATATATATATATATATATATATATATATTATCATTTATTTTTATGAAAATGGCACACTATCTTGTTGATATGATATTGCAGGTAGCTATGAAATATGACCTTTGAAAGTCAATTTTCAGAGAGTAGTGGTCAAAATATATCTCGGCTTCTATGGCATTATTTAAAACCATTTAAATAATACAACATATTATGTTACCTAGGTCAAATAAAAAATTTGACCTATTGGTGACCTTGACCTTGACCTTGAAAAAAAACCTCATCTTCGATTTTTTTCAAACTTTGCTGAATGAACTAAAATATAAGCAATTTAATAGTACAAATATATTTTTCACTTTTTTGCGATTTTTATCTCATTCAATGTATAGTTCCAACATTTCCATTTCATATATATATATATATATATATATATATATATATATATATATATATATATATATAATATATATATAGTATATATTATATATATAATATATAGTTTCTTACACTTACAATGTTCATAAAATTATCTAAGTTCAAGTAAACAGTAGCTCTTTAATACACAAAATAAAGAAAAAAGAGTAATGGTTTAAAACAACCAAAGATTTGAAAGTGGAAAACTTGGAAGTAACATTATTAAAGGAAGATTTTAAATAACATTAGTTTAATTTCAAAAACAGTATGTGACAAGTCAAAAAACAAGTTTCCCGAGTTGAACTTGTCAAAGTTTTGCAAATTAAAACCAAAATGGTGTTAAACAGTTGGCTAATCTGGAATGAACTAAGTTTGTGTGTGTGCATTTCATCAAAATGTAAAGTTGATGCTTGGAAGTAACATTATTAAAGAAGATTTTAAATGTTTAATTTCAAAAACAGTATGTGACAGAGTCAAAAAACAACCATGCTTCAGTGATGTGACAAATGTCCTGGCACAAATTCACTCGAGACATTTCTAATAGGTGTACAATGATTTTGATCCAAAAGAAACAGTTGAATTTAAGGAGTGGGTACAAACAGATTACAAGTGCATCATATGATACAAAACAGTTGATACTTGAGAATTTTATTGCAGAATTGGCAACAAAAATCACTGATCTTTCTGGTCATTTATACATTTCAAAGCATCAGTCTCAGTATTTTAAAACTGTTAAAAATAATTTACATCCTGGTGAAATTGTTGTGTTAATGGATTTTTCTAAAAACTACTGTTTTATGGTTAAAAAGATGCAATTCAAGGATTTCACTGGGAAAATAGTCAGGCCATTGTGCATCCTTCTGCTGTTTACTTTCTTAATCTTAATCAGCAGTTCGAATGCATGAGCATCCTGCATAATCAGTGACAACTTAAAGCAAGATACTGTTGCTGTTCATGTTTTTTTGACAAAGTTAATTGTTTTTACTGTTTATGTTAAAGAGGACACTTGGTGAACTAAAATATTAAAATGTTAAAAATTTTACGAATCTTTGTAATCATTATCAGGATTTCAACATCAAAGCTGGGTGAAATTTCAATCAATGATTTAAAAGTGCAATTTTTCTTGACTTTGTCTTTAATTTCCTAAAAAGCTATGAAACTTTCACACTTTAATGTTTCAGATTATGTTTCAAGGACAAAGGTCTGTATATAATTGCGTTTTCATTACATCAAATTTAATAGTGTTCTCAATGAACATATTAAAATTAGTTGGTGATTTGTGTCATTTGACATTTTTAACATTTCGTGTGAGGGACTCTAGAGCCCTTATTTCCTTGGAAAATAACTCCTGGTACCTAAAATTTTTCAGATCTTAGTTTCTAAGGAATAGGAACATGTGTACCAAATATTATTAAAATTGAAGATAGTTGAGTGGGGATGATCTCAAAAACTGGTCCACTTAACATGGAATAACCCATATATTATATATATATATATATATATATATAATATATATATATATATATATATATATATATATAATATATATATATATAAATATATATATATATACTAATATATATATATATATATAATGGTGTGTGCATGTGCAAGCATGCATGCACATGTGTGTTGTGAGTAAAGGTTACAGTAATTGTGATTCTAGGATTGACTGGATCCTGGATGTTGGGAAATGGACTGGGATTGTGGGAGAAAAATTTCTTTATTAATATTCTAATTTTCTATAATGGTTTTTTTCCAGTTGAATGAATCCCAAGAGTAGAAACATGAAGAGGATCAACTTATTGGTGGTAGGAAGTTCTGAAGTCAGGATGTTTCTAGATGGATGATCCATGATTAAAGAATATGGGGTGAATGTACAAGTGAAGTATCAGTCGTGAGCTGTCTTAGATGACTGTCTTTCACAAATGAAAAAAGAATAACACCACCAATATCAATCATTTGGGCTTTAACTCCTTACGCATTGAAAAGAACCCCCATTCGGACTACTGAAAGAAAAGACAAAATTTTCCAGTCATGTGAGCAAGTCTCTTTAGACCAATCCCGGGATTGATGAATCATCATATGTTCAAAATACTAATCCCTACTGTAACATCTATCTGTCCATTCCTGCAGTTAGAGATTTGTATAAATTCAAATCTTTTCCATAATGGTTTTCTTCCAGTTGAATAAATGATATTATCAGAGCCTGGAGAAATGAGTACAAGAATTTCTTAAAAAAACACTATCAATTGAACCCAAAAAGTATGAGAGAATTTAGTGTATGTCTATAAGGAATTTGGGTAACATATAGTTATAGTTCTTAATGAGAAAATTTTAAGTAGTAATGAAATATTAAATAAATAAATAGTGAAAAACAATGTTCCATTAAAACTAATTAATTTTTAACCTTAACAGTGTGCCTAATCATTCAGAAAATACAAAATATCAGAGGTCATAACTCATAACCTTTAGAAACTACAATTTCTTAACAAGGTACTCTAGAAATAAATAAAATCCAAGTGACAATACAAACACAAAGTGTTGGGTGTATATTACTTTATTTATTACTTCAGGGTTTTATTAACTTAGTAGTTGGTTTGGTTGGTGTTTTTACTGATTAGTCATTCATATCAACTCAAGTCCAGTTTAAATTTTGGGTTTTGTAGTGTTAAGAACATCATTCAGATTGTGAGTGCCCCTCTCCAGGATAAGACGATAAACATCACAGACTGAGTTTAGATTCAGTCTTCATTCATTCACTAGGGAGGAACAATCTTAAGTTAAGAACCAAAATATCCATCTTAAGCAAGGGAGGGATTAGTTTCTTCTCTATGGTGCTAACCCCTTTTACTTCTATAATATCTGGGGTTTGGTGGTTTATGGGAGGATCTGGATTCTTGTGGTAGTTCTGGAGAGAGTGGGCAGAGTTTATAATCATAACATATTTAATTAACTTGTAAAAACTATCTAATATAAAAGTAACTTTAATAAAATGTTAGTTCAAACAAATGAGTCTATATCCTTTTGCTTGAAGTTCTTTACTATATAATGGATAACGCCATAAATGATACGTTTTTTTAAAAAAAAATTTTTTTTTACACATCACCACCACTCACGGGCAAAGCACTATTCAAGGAGGGGGTGTTAAAAGAATAAAAATGAAAGTAAATAGAGTACAAAATCCAGAAAATAAAAACCACCCCTACAGTACCCACCTAACGCAAATTTCTCAGGTGGGCACAGACGCGGGCTTTAAAGAAATTGAGATTAAATGCAGAGGGAAATACAGAAGATGGAAGAGAGTTCCACAAGACAGGTGGCAGGAAAGAAAGAGGCACCACAGTGGACAAGCCTGGAGTTGCCTATGTCCACGCAAAATTGATGCGCGGACATTGCACCCCTTGTGCTGCGAGGACGCCGTAAAGGTGGAGGTACACGGGTGGATAGTTCCCTCGAGCATTTGCCACTGTAGTACCTATAGAAAAGTGACAAGGCACCAACATCACGTCGCAAAGATAAAGAATTCAAGAATTCCAACAACAAGTACTACAATTCTTTTTCCCTATTTAGCCAGTCTCCTGATAACTCTGATATCATTTATTCTGAAGGAAGCTCCATCAAAGTGTGAATGTGTAAAGGAGAATTTGTCTTCACCCTCATGGAATATAACAAGATGAGCTTCTTACACTGTGTTTGTTTGTGTATGTGTCCTGTGGGTGAGGATAGTAACTGTAGGGTCTTTCAGTAGGGAACCAGAATTCCTACCAGGACTACCATCACTCTATTGCACAACTTAATACAACCTTCAGAACTACTGTATATATTATTACCCGAAGTCCTCCCCCCCTACATTGCCACCACCCATCTTTGTCCACTCCACCATCCCCACCATTCCAACCATCTGGATGTGGGAGGAGCCAACACAAGATCCTTCACATCTACTAAACTGGCACTTCTCTTCCTTCCTAAAAGTTTGGGAATCTGACTATTTTCCTCACCCTGAAGCATCTCCTCAATAAGCTATTTATCATAGAAAACCACTGCTGCCATTATGTCAGAAGCAAATTAGATCAGGTAATAAGAAGATCTAAAAGACAATGAGAAATTAACTTAGCAAAAAATAATAATAATAAAGATAAGAAGAAATTCTTCAGTTTTTATAAATTTAATAATAATAATAATAGGGAGATTGGTCCTATTAAGATGAATGATAAAGTGGTTAGCTCTGATAGAGAATTAATCATTATTTTTAATATCTATTTTGCATCAGTATTTACACATGAATGATTTGATACATTTACATCAGAGAACAGAGTATAAATAGCTTTACATCTCTAAATGTTGAACTTGATGAAATTAAAAATTTACTCAAACATATTGATTATAATAGGTCTTCAGGTCTTGATGGTATACATGGAAAAATTCTAAAGGAAGGTAGTAATAGTAATGCACATGATTTATAATTAATATTCAATAGGTCTATTAATTATTGTGAGATACCAGAGGATTGGAAAACTGCCTGTGGTGTCCATTTATAAGAAAGGTAGCAGGGAGTGATCTTGGAAACTACAGGCCAGTTAGTTAACCTCCTTGGCAGTAAAAGTTCTAGAAAAAATAATGAGAAGTCAAATAGAAATACATTTAATTGACAATAAGATTTTGCAAGACTCTCAAAATGGTTTCTGGAAAGGTAAATCATGTCATACAAATCTTTTGGGATTTATGGAGTATATTACTAATTGCATTGACAAAGGGGAGCCAGTTGATATTTTATATCTTGAATTTAGCAAAGCTTTTGATAAGACTGCATAAAAGGCTAATTTACAAAGTTTCTCAGTGTGGTTTAAGAGGGATTGTTCAAAACTGGATACAGAAGTGGTTGAAAGACCGGAGACAGTGTGTAGTATTAAATGACAATAAATCATCATGGGGGTTGGTAAAGAGTGTGATTCTTCACAGTTCTGTGCTGAGGCCTCTTCTATTCTTGATTTAAGAAAAGACATTAATATACTGAGGCAGTACAGAGCAGAACAACAAAAATAAATTTTGGTTTTAAAAATAAGTTACAAGGATAGGTTAATAAAACTTGGGATATTTTCAGTAGAAAGATTTCTTAGAGATGATTGGATTCAGGCTTATTAAATATTTTCGTTAATTGATAATATAGATGAGTAAGTTCTTTTGTTAGATCACAGTAATCACTCCAGAGGTCATATCAAAAAAGGAAAGAAAAAGGTATACTATATAGATATGAGAAAGTATTTTTTCAGCAATAGAGCAATTAATTTCTGGAATGGTTTACTAAAAAAAAAATATTATTGATAGTAATCTCTTTTAACTTTTAAGAAAAGATTGGATCAATATATAGATGATCAAGGTATAGAATGATTAACTCAACTTTTAAAGCAACATATTTTAAAGAGTATTTTTGATAATCTCTTGTGATATCAGGGATTATATATATTAGTTTAAAATTTAGATAACCCATTTATTTAAGATTTCATTAACTGCATATTGCATAGAAAACTATATGGTTAGCTTCTTGTTTGTATGGGGAAAACTGGTTATGTGATGAGCCATTCATAGTGAATAGCAACTCTTGTTATTTTTTGACTGGGACAGTCTTGATAGGCACTTGTAACTTCTGTCTATTTTCTAATATTCTTAAGTATTTTTCAGCAATAGAGTAGTTAATTTCTGGAATGACTTACCACACAAAATATTATTGATAATATCTCTCTTTTATAACTTTTAAGAAAAGGTTGGATGAATATATGGATGATCAAGGTATAGTATGATTGACTCTACTTTTAAGGTAACATATTTTAATGAATATTTTTAATAATCCCTTGTGATAGGGATTGTTCATGCTGGTTTAGAGTTTAGATGACCCTTTATGGCTTGATAAATTGCATGTTGCATGGGAAATAATATGGTTGGCTTGATTGTTTACATAGGGAAAATTGAGAAAGTCACTAGCCATTCATAGTGAATGGCAATTTCTTATTACTTGAATTCATTTTCGTGCTCTTCATCAACTGCAATTTATTATTTTTTTGACTGGAACAATCTTGATAGGCCCTTGTAGCTTCTGTCTCTATTTTATGTTCTTACGACGGGAGGTCTAAGCTGCAAAGCCTGGCCTATCGTTAAGAGCAATCTGCAGATACATTACTACCTAATGGGCACTGTAGCACATAATGAATATGAAATATGCAACTAATTGGTTAATATCACTAATAAATTTCACACTATTATACGTGAGCTTCCATTTCACAACATCACAAGGCGAAAGTCGAACGTGGAACCAATAGGAGAACACGATTATTATTACTTTTATTATATTTTTACTTCCACAATCTCACAAATCAACTTTCTTAATAATATACTTCAATAAACATTGCAAGGTTGCCAAAAGAACTAAATCATTGGCTATGACCAAAGGATACCTATGCTACTAAGTTATGAAATCGTATAATAGATTTACCTGCAATAAAGAATAATAGCATTTATTTTGCTATGAATAAGGTCAGTAAACAGATAAATAATGATATTCAAATAAAATAAAGAAAATAAACATCAGTTCACACACATCATACATTGTACCATACATTAAATACAATTTAGCATTTATTGAACTAGTAGCCGTCCTCCGTTTACACTACTGAATAAACTTACACTGTGGACTCAGGGGAGCAAACTTGATTATGTCCCATTTTTTCACGACAATCATTTTACTTCCCTATGGCAGCTTGTGAAAAGTGTAACTATAAAAACTGTTATATACTTTCACTGTTTTTTCTAGTGTATGTACTTTTCTTTTATATCGGAGAAGTTTTCCTTCATAGGGTTTTGAAAAGTTGGTTTGTTTTTTATGTCGATATGGCACCTAAAAAAGCTGTCGGTTTTCAAATTGACACTTTTTCAAATAAATTTATCATCGCATTCAGACGTTTTTATAACATTTTTTATTTTATTTATTTATTTTTTTTTTTGCTTGTTCGTTACAAGTTTTCAAAATTCAAAATTAAAACGTATGATGTTATATATTATTCTTAACCTCCTACCTTGAGAAGAGCTCGTACGACATGCCTTTCTACACAGTCTCACCTTTTCTCTGTTCAACTCTCTGACCTCAAACTTAACCGTTATGCTCAATCATATATGTACTCTACTGGTAAAATCTGGAACACACTCCCTTCATCTATTTTCCCAATTTCCTATGACTTACACACTTTCAAACGCCGTGTTTCGAGACATGTCGACCTTTAATCTGACCAAGATTCCGATTTACTTCTTTCTCTGGCGAAAATTTGGTAGGCCTCTGGCCTTTGTCTACCAAAGGTAACATGCATAGATAATATATATATATATATATATATATATATATATATATATATATATATATATATATATATATATATATATATATATATATATATATATATATATATATATGTATATATATTATTTCACCTCTGGTGAGCAAAGGACAGAGGTCTATCAAATTTCCCCCAGAGTAAGGAGCAATTCGGGAACCTGGTCAAATTAAAGGCCGATATGTTCTGATACTCATGCTATCCAAAAAATTAATCAAACATTAGACAGCAAATATATAACTTTAACATTTTTTTACATCTGCATTTAATAATTGCGTATGTGAATATTGCAAAATCATGAACTAAGGGTGCGGATGTCTCTTATATATATATATATATATATATATATATATATATATATATATATATATATATATATATATATATATATATATATATATATATATATATATATATATAGTTGAGATAACTTCTTTCCTAGTGAACCTTAATCTAATTAGAAAGGTTAAAGCCAATACTAAGGGTTTTCACATACTCATTAATACACTGTGAACGTTTAACACAAACTAAATTTTTCAAATTTCTATTTTAAAATACAAACAAAATATAAATTCATTAACTATACATAAGATATTTAAAATAATATTAATTGCAATAAAATAATAAAGAATAAAGTAATAATATTGAAATATAAATAAAAAATAAAAAGGCTGGACTATTTTGGGAAAAAAGACTTCATTATTGAGTGAAAAGGACAATAGAAGAATCTTGATTATTTAAAGATGGGTAAAAAGTTTTTATATATAACACTTCAAAATCTTACGATCAAGAAGGGAAGATGCATGTTGAAAAACAGAGAAATTAGATGAAAGAAAGGGTGGGTATGTCCATGGTCTTTTATGGCAGAGTGTACAGGAGAGCAAAAATAGGATGGTCTATTCTAAAGGAAACTCCTCTATGCTTATCAATCCTTACTTTCAATTGTAGACCAGTTTGGCCTACATATGCCGCATTACAGCTGGTACACTTAAATAAATTAATTAATAAAGATCTTGAGAAGCATTGGGTGAGATTCCTTGTGTCTGAAGAAACTATAAATTGAGAGGGAGTTATAATTTATAAGAATGAACTGGCGTTGCGGGAATGTAGCTTCACTTATAGTAAGAATATTTCTAAGTTGAGATGTAAGTGATCCTATGTACGGAAGTTTTAAGTATATATTTTTTTTTGAGTACAAGTAGGAAAATGAAAAGTAGGTCTGAAGATATAAGTGAGACAATCGTTAATTAATACATCTTCTTCTTGGAACTTTGGGAATAAATTTAAATGGAAAAATATTTTAATAAATTCCATCTCTGTATGAAATATATATATATATATATATATATATATATATATATATATATATATATATATATATATATATATATATATATATATATATATATATATATATATATATATATATATATATATATATATATATATATATATATATATATATATATATATATATATATATATATATATGTATGATATGCTCTGCTCCTGACCTCCCGATCTCTCCTGAGTCGGATAAAATATCACCACTATACAACATGTACGCACATGAGAAATACTCACATTTTACTTAAATTTTATTTTATTATTAAAAGAGCAGAAAACTTTCAAATTTCTTGAAGAAAAAAAATATATCGATGATTCGATACTGAGGATTAATTATCGATGTATCGATATAACGGCATTAAAAATATAATTTATATTTTTTCGATACTGTTGTAAAAAAATATCAATATCGATTTCATATATATATATATATATATAATAATATATATATATATATATATATATATATATATATATATATATATATATATATATATATATATATATATATATATATATATATATATGTTGGGATTTCTGTGGCGCTGAAACCCCAGAAAACGCTTAATGCAAATATGTTACTGCTTTGCCAAGAATGAACCTAATTCTATTAAAATTTAGCCTACAAATTGATAAAAGAAATGAATAAAGAACTTACCATTTAAAATATTCTGCAAATTGTTAAAATAAAAGGGGATTTTAGGGGATTTATTTTGTTTCCAAGGTACTTAACTTGGATATGTGGCTCATTTGTTTAAGCTCATAAATAAATTTTTAAAGTAGTAAATTAGGTAAATTTTAGCCTAGTAGGAACATAACTTCAACCCAAACAAGCAAGAACTCTCAAAACTCTGCTAAAAAAAAACAAAGGCCCATTTAAACAGTAAGTCAAGTCAAACATTCAATTCAAGTTAATATACTAACTCAACCCACACAATCAAAAGAGTCAATTTAATTCAATTAGCAAAACAAAAGGTATGGTTGAGTAAGTCACGTTGGGTCCTAACTTTCTTACAAAGCTCCAAAGACTCCTACCCTAAGGGTTAAAAGTATATATAACTACCATATGGCTATAAGTAATTTAAATAGTTAAATGGGGATATACTAATCTTTTCCACTACTTCTTCAGGATTAGATGAGTATTTTTAGTTAAACGTTTTAAGCAAGCATAAATGTAAAAGTGACTTACTTTGTCAACGGTAAATAGGCAAGTCCTTAAAAACGTTTTTCAAGAGAATTAACACGAGGCATAAAAACATGTAAATGTTACCGTTCTATAAAAGATTTTTTAAGTTTAGGGCGTATTTTGATACTTTAAAAATCATTTTATCTATTAATTTAATATAAAATATTTAATTAAATCTAAAATATAAGGATTTTCTAATATATATATATATATATATATATATATATAATATATATATATATATATATATATATATATATATATATATATATATATATATATATATATATATATATATATATATATATATATATATATATATATATATATATATATATCGGTACTCCTTTGCTATCTGTAGTCTATGGACAAATATGGCAACCTGGTATTCAAGTATTTTGCAAAAACGAAAGACCATAGTCTTTGCGAAAGACTAGGAATAATCGCTTCTGGAATCCTTTATTTTGGTGTTTTAGAAGAGGTTAGTAGTCTGAAGTGTGTTTAAAAGTGTACAGTGACCGTGCTGTGTGATAAACTTTGTTCATTTCTAATGCTTTTTCATTGGGAGAAAATCTTGAAGTGGTGACTCAACTCTCAACATTTGATCTTGGCAAAAGGAAACTGCAAGAGTTTCTACAGGGCTCATTTATCCATCAAGTAATTAAGAATAATTATAGCTTCACCATTTCGAACATAACATAAGAAGACTTCATCTTATGCAAAAGCTAAACAGTTGTTGGATTTCCACCAGATTAATGAATTCATTACATTCCTACACTCACAGTCTGGGTTTGTTATACTCACTAGGGTAATAATTCGATCTGGCACGAACCTCTCCTGTTTTCACAATATTGAAAATATTAAGTCAAAATATGTTTAAATGGATCTACACATACTTTTCTTTAACGGATGAGTAATATAAATACATAATAAAGAGAAAGCCCCCAAATTTTCAAAAAATTAATAAAAAAAATATAGTATTTATGCTGCAAAAATGAAATGAACTGTCTTATAAAACCGGTTCTATAAAACATTTTTAGCAACGAGTATCTCTGTTATCTATGTAATAAATGGCAAATTAAAGTAAAAAGAAAATGTCAATAGACGTATTAAACCACATAGAAGATAGGAACATAGGAAAATAGAGACAGTTAGAAGCCACAAGGGCCTATCGAGACTGTCTAAGTCCAAACAAATAATAATAATAACAATACTAGTACATGCACAAAAGACTAGGTCTATCCCTTCCCTAGTTATCAGTTCATTCATGCAAAGATAAAAGCAAAACCAAGCCCAACTACACATGCAACATTCAATGAACCATCACCCACTACAAAAAAAACTGCCATTAGGCTTAGTCATAGGTTGATCTGTTGATCTAAAATTCATAATTTCTTAAAATAAACTTTTCATACTCTATAAAAATTTCTCATATGATATACATCACAGATGAAGCAACTTCTCAATATAAACTATAAGAATTTTTACAAAGGAAGTGTGCAAGAAGGAACATTAAGTAGATTTAGTGCATTATTCTTTTCCTTTTAATTGCAAGTTATTTTTTTCTTAATTTTTTTCAGGTCATTGAATGATCAAAATGTTTTATGAATTATTTGTTTTATAGACATGAAAAGTTTTCATCTGCCAAATATATTTTAGATATTTAAAAAAAAATGTGAAATGTAAAAATGTCTAGCAGGTAATATATATATATATATATATATAATATATATATATATATATATATATATATATATATATATATATATATATATATATATATAATTGATTTTAGGTATGTTCGCTCCAAAGATTCTTATTCATGGCATGATTTAATATAATTTCCTTCAAATCATTTTAAGAATATATGTACTCCCTAATAAATCTTTTGTATTGTAAATTTTGGATGGTGTCATTCAAATTCCTCTCATTTTATTTTTGAACCTATGAATCCTTCATATTCTTTTCTTTAATGTAAATATCAATGTAATTATATAGAAAGTAATATTCATTATAAGTGAGATTGTGAAATTCTTTTCACAAATGTAATGTATTTTAAGCTTAAATTTTTAAAGTTTATTTTATTTTTCATGCTTTTTATTTTTCTTACAATGTAGACTTGATAGATTGTTTGTTCTCCTTGAAAATGGTGGCTCAGATGCAACAAGGCAAGCAGCTGCATTACAATTAGGTGAAATTGTAAAGCTTCATCCTCATGAATTATCTAATTTACTTAGCAAGTTGAAAACTTTTCTATCATCTAAATCTTGGGAAACAAGAATTGCAGCAGGTGAGGCAGTCAGTGCAATTCTCTCTAATGTGCCTCCATGGGATCCACAGCCTCAAGAAGAAGGTATGCTTTTTAAAGATTGTTACTTTACTATTTTTTTTTTTTCAGATATAATGAGCTTGTAAATTATTATATAAAATATGCGGTGCTTGGTATTATAGTGTGGGGTGAGTTTGAAATCACTATTCTATGTTATTAATATGTAAAGGTGAATTTTATTCTAAAGTTTGATTTTCATTTTCCACAATTCGTTTTTGGAATAGGGTAAATATAATAAGTAAAATCTGAAAATATATTGTAAGCAAGACTTTTC
>SEYY01016839.1:10000-13684 GCA_009176605.1 Armadillidium nasatum
GATTTAGATTATCATATTTTCTTTATTAGAGTCAAAAAGTATATAAAAATAAGGTATGTTTTCCTTTACAATGTTAATTGTATGTGTTTTTGTGTAGATCTTTCGATTTGCAGCATCAAAACTTCTGTTAAAAAAACATCTTTCTAACTTGCATCAGTTCCGTGCCTACTTTCCTGAGTTTGATTAACATACTATCAGTTGGTTTGTGAGTTCTATCAACTATGAAAATGCTGAGGGCCAGAAATGTCTGAAGGATTGTCAGGTATATTTATAGAACTTCTCTCAAAAGAGGTTTTGAATTTTTGAAGTTGGAGTGATGCAAAAAAAAAAAAAAAAAAAAAATTCGCTGACTACCTTTTCATGATAAAGTAAGGAAAACTGAACAACTCCACAGGTATATCTATCTTTTATATTAGGACTGTAAAAGATAAAAATATAACAAAGCAGTATTGGAAAAATTTTTTGGTTAATAAATTTCAAAATATATTTCAAAAAAAAAAATGTAAATGTTTTTTTTTCTAACTGTTTTTTTTCCAACCTTTATAACAATCAATAACCATTTTAACCTGTAAAGATCTGCTGTGGTTGCAATTACTATCACTCAATAGTTCTTTCAATATACTAACTATTACATATTAGTTTGTAAGAAAATTAAAATTATTATTATTATATATTACTAAAATAATAATAATAAATAATATTTTTTAATTTTTATTATTTTAATTTTATTAATTTTTTTTTTTTTTTTTTTTTTTTTCTTTAATGTATGTTGCTATTATTGTTATTATTATTTTGATTATTTCTATCCTTTTATATTATTATTATTTTATTATTATTATTATTAATATTAATATTATCATTTATATTATTATTATTATTATTATTATTATTATTATTATTATTATTATTATTATTATTATTATTATTATTATTATTATTATTATTATTATTATTATTATTATTATTATTATTATTATTTATATGTGTAAATATTTAAATAAGTATTATTATAATACAATTCAAATCAATATAATACAATCAGTCGCGCAACCCGTAAATGTCGACGTCCAGTCAGACTCGGGTAAGTAAACTGGCATACGATGGTGACAAAACGAAAGGGATTCAGTCGTCTTCTTGAAGGAAATTTGGAGGATTTCATTATTAATTTTGTTGTGAAATAATCTTAAAAGATGGAAGAAGCTGGCTATCTTTAAAATAATATTATAATTATCATTTTTATTAATGTTATAGTTATTATAATTTATTTAACATATTCTTAACTTTCTTCGGTATACTTTATTTAGTTCTATTGCTTTTTTTTTAATTAAATTGAATAAAGTCATTCATGTATTATTTCTATTATTGACATCTGTTTGGGGTTTTCTTTGCCGTACGTTTTTTTATTTTTAATTTTTTTTTATTATATTTAGGGTTTTCTTTGAGTACGTTATTATTTTTAATTACTTTTTTTTTATTATATTTGGGTTTTCTTTGCCGCATGTTTTTTATTTTTAATGTTTTTTTTTATTATATTTTTTTTTTTTTTTTTTTTTTTTTTTTTTTTTTTTTTTTTTTTTTTTTTTTTTTTTTTTTTTTTTAATGTTTTTTTTTATTATATACTTAGGATTTTTTTTTCAATACGTTTTTTTTTAAATTTTTAATTAACTAATTATTATATTTAGGGTTTTCTTTGCAGTACGTTTTTTATTTTTAATGTTTTTTTTATTATATTTAGGGTTTTCTTTGGGTACGTTATTATTTTTAATTACTTTTTTTTATTATATTTGGGTTTTCTTTGCCGCTTGTTTTTTATTTTTAATGTTTTTTTTTTAATTATATTTAGGAACTTTTTTTTTCAATACGTTTTTTTTAAATTTTTAATTAATTAATTATTATATTTAGGGTTTTCTTTGCAGTACGTTTTTTATTTTTATTTTTAATGGCTCCTTTTTTGTTATTATTATATAAAAAATAGTCAAATACGTATATTAGTTTAATTGAATCTGTGTTTACTTTTTTGCTTACGGAAGAGTTGTCTTTTTTCTCTTTCCATTGTTCAGAAACTGTCATTGTATCATGTTCTAAATCTTTAACAACTGTGTCAATAGAATTTAGGAGAGAGTGTCACGGAAAATTTTTTTTTTGTGGTGTGTCCTACATTTTATAAAACTTAATCGGAATAAAATGAAGACTTTTTTATGTCCCTTTTGAAATTGAGTCATCAAGTTTCTGTCCTAAATTTTGTTTCCGTTTTTTTTATTTTATATATTTCGAGGTCATAAAAAATTTCATTATGTTATTTGTTATATAAATTGAAAATGTTATATATATATATATATATATATATATATATATATATATATATATATATATATATATATATATATATATATATATATATATATATATATATATATATATATATATATATATATATGTATCGGATGTCAAATTTTTAATATTCCGATGCGGATGAATGCGGATGTCCATTAATAGCGATAGTATAGAAAGAGTGACGCAACAATTCGACGAACAGAAAGAGACTGGAGAGAATTAATGAGAGCGGAGAGTTGATAAGACGAAGAGCCCTAGACTCCACCTTCTCAAGGATAGCTGTATGAGTGGAACCACACCAGATGTATATTTCCTATATAATATATTATATATATATATATATATATATATATATATATATATATATATATATATATTATATAATTATAAAAGTTAATTGTTTAAAATAGAATGTATTCAGCTAATAGCGGAGGTCATCTAAAAAGATGACGTGGATCTGACGTCATTAATTTTTTATGACCACAATATTTACTATTTTTGTTGTATTTTTCACTTTTTTAGTTGAAATGTTTTGAAGAGTCGTGATGTTTTCTCAGTAAATTCAAACGTTCTATATGAGATTTTTTTTTTTTTTTATTTTTTTTTTGTTTTTTGAAAATTAAGGTTTTATTCAAAATAAAAAATATAAATATAATTAGATTTTTTATAAAAAAAAGTGTGTAAATAAAACAGTTACTACAATAAAACCTTAGTAAAAATATACCTGTGCTGTGTAGATAGTGGCCCCTTCCCAGTTGGCTACGTAGGCAAAACTAGGCTCCATTAATATAAATCCGAGTTGAGAAAAATGTTACTTTATTTTTTTCTGGGCAATTATATGTGTTTATAATAGATACCATTGATTTTTTAATTACAATTATTTGCCAACCAGACAATATACATCTTTCTCTATTTTGTTTAAACAGCTTAAAACTGCACCAAGAGTAGCTTATGAAACTGTAACTAAAATTTAATTTAGTACTGAATTTTCTCACCCGTTAGGATATTCTCTTCCCAGCAATGGATGGATATGTTTAGGTAAGATTTTAATCGTTTATCAGTATTTTACAATGAAAGCATTTGGTATGTTGAAAATCTATGCCATTTTATTATAATAAAGGTACATATTTTACAACAGAGAACACATCCTTGTGTAGAGAAATACTCTTCCGATTTAAAAAGTAAGCGTTTAAGCTGATAGAAGATCGGTATAGAAAGATCGTGATATTGACAAGATCATTAATGAAATGTAAAATAAAAGTAGTTGGAGACAATACAGAACCTTGAAAGTTTTAAAAATGAAAGGTGACGGTCTTTATCAGATACTTGAATAGAGCGACAAGATAAGAA
>SEYY01016840.1:7500-16538 GCA_009176605.1 Armadillidium nasatum
CTTGCTAGATATCCTTTGCTTGATTGCAAGCTCCCCTTTAACGTAAAATTTGTTCAATCACATCTGAGCAGGAGTGTCCTTGTTAGGTATTAGCAATCTACACGAGTGGGTTACTAATAGGACTTGACCTTAGGATTGTGGTCAAGTGGTAAGTTATATCTTTTGCACACCATGGTAATTTTAAACTCAGTTATTTAATGATTTTTGAGACCCTGGACAAGTTTAGGCCTTTTTGTTTGTCCCAATATTTTTTTTTATACCGATAGGGAGCGTTCTTTGCCTTTTTTTATAGCTTACCTTCTCTTTGCCCCCTCAGCTGTAGATTTAGTAGAAAACGGTCTCATCTTGTGAACGCTTAGAATAAATTTGTTGGTGTCATCTCTTCAAGGAAAATTATAGCCTCTGGATCTTGTATTGCATGCGGTGAGCCCGATTAAGGTTTACCTTGTGGACTGATCATCTTATTTTAGGGCTTCTCTACGATTATTTTAATATCTCCTACCCTTAGTGCATAACTGGTTTCCATTACCAGTGACGTGCTTTGCGCGAGAAACAGAACAAAAACAAAATCATCTTAAAATCGTATGTTTACTTCTTTAACTATTGTCCAGTTTAGAAACAACGATAGGACTTATAGACGTCAGTCGTTTTTCATTAATATATCTTTAAATACCCTATCTTATTTAGAAAAAAAGTAATCTATTAATATTGTCATACACGTTTAGCATATTCCTTTAAAAACACATTTTTTTTTAAAACTAGTAACTGGTGCTTTTGTATATATTGCTTAGTTAACTCCCTCCCTTTTTTGGCTTATTACACACTGAAAAGAAAAGTGGGGCATATATATATTTTTTTAATTAACATGCGCAAATATATTTAAAATACTAAATATATAACAACCACCTTTTAACTGGTTCCAGGATATAGTTGAGGAGTATGTTTCGTGGTTGATTGCGTTATCAGTCTTCTATATCAAGGGACGAGCTTGTTGCTCTTTTTTCCTGGAGATTTTTCGCCGGGTGTATTATAGTCACTGGGAAGAGGAGTAACAATATATATATATATATATATATATATATATATATATATATATATATATATATATATATATATATATATATATATATATATATATATATATATATATATATATATATATATATATATATATATATATATATATATATATAATATGACGTCACCATTTCCACCATGTAGAATTGATTTCAAAGTAAGCTTTGAGAGGTCAATGAAAAGTAATCTGAATTCTTATACTGGGATAAAATTTTTTTTTACATTTAGACCGCCCGCCCGTTACAGAAAATACTTAACGGATGGAAAAGATTCCATTCTTTCAATCTTGATGATAGAAATTCTACTTGATTTTTTTTATATGATGATTATTATTATTATTATTATTATTATTATTATTATTATTATTATTATTATTATTATTATTATTATTATTATTATTATTATTATTATTATTATTATTCAATTAACATCCTATGCAAATTTGGTTTAAACATGGTTCTTGCCAAAAAAATAAAAAAAAATAAAATATAATTAAATTTTTAGAAATATATAAATAAAATAAAAAAAATATACAAATATAAAAAAATAAAAACTGGTTTATTACAGAAACTTTAGAGCCTATAGGAAAATTCTTGCATTATATTTAAATTCTGCATAAAACAGAAAAAAGTACATAAAACTTAGTCAAAAGTGAACATTGTTGAAAACTGTGATTTATTAATGATAAGAGAAGAGTATATATATATATATATATATATATATATATATATATATATATATATATATATATATATATATATATATATATATATATATATATATATATATATATATATATATATATATATATATATATATATATATATATATATATATATATATATATATATATATATATATATATATATATATATATATATATATATATATATATATATATATATATATATATATATATATATATATATATATATATATATATATATATATATATATATATATATATATATATATATATATATATATATATATATATATATATATAGTATATATATATATATATATATATATATATATATATACTACTAATGAATGACAAACAGAGTAAAGCGCTATTTTGCTAAAGGAAATTCTTGCATAAGAACTTGGAGAACCTGAAATATATATATATATATATATATATATATATATATATATATATATATATATATATATATATATATATATATATATATATATATATATATATATATATAATGAGTATAGGTGAATGAGGGCTAGTTTCTGAATCCGTCTCTCTCTCTCTTCCCTTCTCCGAAAATACTTTTTTTTTCCCATTATTATAAATAAAGTGAAATCTATATATATATATATATATATATATATATATATATATATATATATATATATATATATATATATATATATATATATATATATATATATATATATATATATATATATATATATATATATATATATATATATATATATATATATATATATATATATATATATATATATATATATATATATATATATATATATATATATATATATATATATATATATATATATATATATATATATATATATATATATATATATATATATATATATATATATATATATATATATATATATATATATATATATATATATATATATATATATATATATATATATATATATATATATATATATATATATATATATATATATATATATATATATATATCCAGTATATATATATTTCGGCTGCAGCTAGTATAATAATAAAATTCAAAGAAATAATTTATATTATATATATATATATATATATATATATATATATATATATATATATATATATATATATATATATATATATATATATATATATATATATATATATATATATATATATATATATATATGGCAAGAGTTTTTTATAAACAATTTTATTTTATCAAAATGTTGGTTATTAATAATTAATAAAGAAATGTTATAAATATTAATATATTAATAAATAAATAAATTAAAATAATTAAATGTTTCGATTTTGTGATGTAAACTTTATATTTGCATAATGTCATTTCTACTCAACAATCTGGATTTAAATTTTAATACATTTTCTCCAGGTGCTTCATTGTCCTAAGTATCTGCACATTAAACGTACTATCTTTGGGGCGTAGTGTATCTTCATTATAAACTCTCATTTTAATGTTTTTTTTTTTTTTTTCATTTGAAAAGACTACATGGGATAAGCAGGTTTATTCTTCCTTTGATAATTTTTTTCTTTGAAATCTTTGGCTCGAATTAATTTAACTGTTCTCATACCATTCAGACCGGTGACAATGCTTATATCCCATTTTAAAATATTCTTTTTCTTACATGACTAAGGTTTCTTTCAATGACGAGAATTTAAATTTATTTTTCTTCTTCTGCTTGCTTCATGCCAAAAACATTTCGGAGAACTCTTTTGAATAATCGTTTCCTTCTCTTATTTTCTCAGATGGATCCATGAACTGATACACCTCCCAATAAGACAAACCTTTTCACCCTCCTTTTCTTCTATTTTAACACTGGACGATACTTTTATTCCCTCAGCTCTCCCATGCTTTTAATTAAGATTGTGTATTATAAGGTGCATGGTATTTTACCATCTTTGAATGTTAAGAGAGCAAACGGCAAGCATGACACCCCTCCCGTCATTTTGAGAGTGTGTTCATCTGAATTGTAGCCTGGCGTCGTTTCATTGTGTGCATTAATTAAAATAATTTGCCTAGACGTTGAAAAGACGTTGAAAGGAAGCAGTTCCTAAACCTTCTAACCATTGCTCATTAGCTTTACCTGCATTTTAACAGAGTAATGAATCAGTTCTAAATTCTTATCTCCTGGATCATCTGGAAATTCATTTCCATTATTTCAAATCATTTTATAACTCAACTGGTGAGATATTTCCCTTTTTTTCCTCATTAAGGTCTTTTATCTTGAGGAACTATTAGAAACCATTGGTGATGATGTTGAACTTGTCATGACCAGGGAATTTGACAGATAAATCTTGCGGCTCTACTCTTTTGTCTCCATTCCTTCGTGTTTCCTTCTTCACTTCGTCCAGTTATGTTTAGCTCTTTCCAAAATTTCCAAATATAATCTTCCCTGTAAATAGTTATGATTATGTCTTTTTACTCTATTCTTTCCATTAACGAATTTGTTAGCTACTCTTCTACATCTAATCATCACTATTTTGATTATTCGACACTTTTCTCTCTATTCAGTTTGAAATTTGCTCCCTCTTTCACATATTTCCTACTCTCTACTTGCTGATCTGACTAAAGTTTTACGGTGGAATTGTTGAAACCTTGTCAAATTCAACTTCTACAAAATTCCCTCTCAAGTCTCATACAAAATTTTTAATCTTTAGACAGTTTTGTTCCCTTCCCAGAGTACAATATAAACATCATAAATGTCAGCATAAACATAATAATTGTCTTGAAAACTTCACATATTTCAATAATTTTTAGGACTGCTTTAAAGATTATTTGAATCCTGTTAACTTTCTGGCTGCGAAACTTTTTCTCGTTCTCGCTGTTACTTCAACAATACAAATGTCTTATGTCTTGTCTCAGATCACGGTAGATGGAAGGTAGCATGAGTGTTTTCACAAGTCTTTTGGATAAGGTTAAGTCTAGGAAAGTTCTTAGAATTTTATTTATTTTTTTTAAATTTAATTTCCTAGACTTTTTGTCGTTGATAACTGACAACGATGCTTTGTTTCTATTTACCACGCTCGGACTTCAGGGAGTTGACCACATCTTCTCTTCATCATATGCCTTAATGGATGGAATTTACAAGAATTTTGTGTGAAGAGAAGTTTTCAACTCCATAATTCAATGAAGTATGTTCTCCTTTTCATCTATCTTTGTTCTATAAAAGTCTCTTCCATTTTTAAATTGAATATAATCTCTCTCACTTTAAAGTTTGAATCTGCCTTCGTCCTGAAAAATTATATTCTTATTATTATTTTATACCATTTCATTAGTAATAACATCAACTTTTTTTAAAAAAAAAATCACCTACCACAAAGACCTTTGTATTTTGTAGAACAAGTTCTTCCCTGACCACTGCATTTAGTGCAAGGTTCCCCTTTCTCGTAAATATCTGAACTTTCAACATTCCCACCTGGAGCATAGTGGCAAGCAATTAAAATTTGGATTACTGTTGGTTTTTGTTTGAACCCTATTTTAGCACAACCAATACGCAATGTATTCCACCAAATTATCTGAGTGAAGTGCCCGTGGTTGTAAGAACTTTTACCCAATGAGTTCCTGCCAGACCTGAAAAGTATATTTAACGATACGTAATTAAAATTTTTTTTTATGAATTTTGCAAAAAATATGATTGAATATAGAATCAAAGTATAAATATAAAATGCATAATAAAAATTTAATAAATAATTATACTAAGAATCGAATTTTCGATAAGAGATGCTATCTATAAAGGACATACTGAAGTATCTTTTTCTTTCAATAATCCACTGCCGTGGTATACCGGTAGAGTGATTGAGTTACGTGCTTGAACTGCTCTGGTTCGATCCTCAGATGGATTCTAGGTAGAAACTACTGGAAAAATTCCCCTCCTAGAATAGGTCAATGCCCATGAGATGGACTTTATGTAAACAAAAGTAATGTAAGTAAGTCTCCTTACTTAAATTTAGGAATATCGGCAGGGTCCCTACCAATATTTTGGAATATCGGCAGGGTCCTTATATTTAGGAATATCGGCATGGTCCTTACCTATATTTAGGAATATCGGCAGGATCTTTACCTATGTTTAGGTTTAGGAATATCGGCAGGATCTTTACCTATATTTAGGAATATCGGCAGGGTCCTTACCTATATTTAGGAACATCTGCAGGATCGTATTTATCTTTCTCTTTGAAAAACCATGCCTGTATGGCATCTGCAAAAGTTGTTTTCTCTACCAATTCTTCCAGGTTAAAACCAAACGCGGAAAAAATATTCTCACCAATAAATTTGTATCTATCTGTAGAATCTGTAAAATTCAAAAAATTTTTTTACTGTTGAAGTAACAGTAATAATAATAGTAATAATAATGATTATTATTATTAAAAAAAATTATAATAATAATAATAATTTTAATAATAAAAATAATAATAATAATAATAATAATAATAATAATAATAATAATAATAATAATAATAATAATAATAATAATAATAATAATAATAATAATAATAATAATAATAATAATATAATAATAATTAATAATAATAATATAATAATAATAATAAAATAATAATAATAATTTATCATGGCAAGAGCACTAACTATGTATCATTTAACGACTAATTCGAGCTATGCGCAAGGAAAATCGCTCAATTTCCCGTTCTTGTTAATATTATTAATAATTATTATTATTATTATTATTATTAATAAATATATAATAATAATAATAAAGAAATATATTATTATATGAATATATATATATATATATATAATATATAATATATATAATATATATATATATATATAATATATATACATTGTGAAGCTAAAATATAGGTTTCGTCAAAATTTAAAACAAAATAATAATATAAAAATAATAAAATAATAATAATAATAATAATAATAATAATAATAATAATAATAATAATAATAATAATAATAATAATAATAATAATAATAATAATAATAATATTGACAAAATTTATTAGCTTTTATTTTCATTGTTATTCTACCGAATTTTTCTTGTAAACCTTTATAAACGAAACAGCAGTTGAAAAATTCTCACTTTCTCTTCATTCTTTCTAGAAGAAGAAGAAGAAGAAGAAGAAGAAGAAGAAGAAGAAGAAGAAGAAGAAGAAGAAGAAGAAGAAGAAGAAGAAGAAGAAGAAGAAGAAGAAGAAGAAGAATAAGAAGAAGAAGCAATTTCGTAAAAAAAAATAGCTGTCCTAAGCCAAAAGATCTCAGTTGATGGTGTTACATTCACCGCCTATCAAAATTGAAAAATAAATCCTTCTCTCTTAATGTCAACTTCGTTGAATTTCTTTCCTCAAAAAACAGAGTAACTAAAAATTTCTGCAAAGTTTCTTCTGCAAAATTCTAAACACCTCTTAAGTTAATCAAGATCTTCATTTCAACTACTTACGGTAATAATCTGCGCGCAATAAATAAAATTGATCGATTTCCGCCCTTTCATAATTATTACTTTTACCTCAAGTTGTTGTTATTCCTTTTCAAAGTTTCCCATATTATTGTTCCTCAACAATGGGTCTTGTCTTCTTCGTGAACTTTTATTTTCGAAATGCTATGCAATTTGCTTGCATATATTAGAATCAGCAGGTACTTGCCAAAATGATACAAACTGTCTGTCTCATTACAAATTTTACATATAACCTAATCACATCACGAAGTAAAAATAATTGATTCTGATTTTAACAGTTTAAATAACAGTTTCTGATTGGTCAATTGATAAAAATCTAACCAACTTTCTTCGGGAAACGTAGAAAAAGTGATGACGTCACTACCTCGTTTCTTTGTTTATTTGAATTTGGGAAGTAGTGACCTACGTCATAATTTCTGGCAGGCAAAACTGCTATGATTTCATCTTATTATATCTATACTTTGATTCAAAGTATAACAAAAAACTGTAATACCCCTAAAAGAATTGAGAAGTAGTAAAATAAGAAAAAAAAATATATATAATATATATATATATATATATATATATATATATATATATATATATATATATATATATATATATATATATATATATATATATATATATATATATATATATATATATATATATATATATATATATATATATATATATATATATATATATATATATATATATATATATATATAGTATATATATATATAAAGAGGCTATATTTATAATTACCATTTTCGGAAGCAAGTATTAGCACCTGGACAGGGATGTCTAAAATTACATTTCTTGATCATTCCAGCAGCAATATTGCCCATTTCACTATCCCATTTCTGCAAATTTAATAATATATATATATATATATATATATATATATATATATATATATATATATATATATATATATATATATATATATATATATATATATATATATATATATATTAGTTTGAAGTAGGGGACAGTTTATTGGTCTTTTAGCCTTAAACTCAACCTTATCCAAAAGATGGGTGGAACCAGAACCACCCCAAATGTGAGAACAGGACTCCATGCAAGGACGGATAAGACCCTTATATAATTGGAGTAACTGTTTAGAAGAAAAAAATTTCCTCATTCTTAACAGAACACTCAGCTTTTTAAAGGACACATTAGCAACCTTTGTGATACGATGTTTCAAGATAATTTATTGTTTATATTCAGACCAAGAATATTTATGTTGTTCATAGATGAGATGGGAGACCCGTCTAAGGAGAGAGGAAAGTTGGGAAGTGTTATTGAAAGAGAGAGAGAGAGAGAGAGAGAGAGAGAGAGAGAGAGAGAGAGAGAGAGAGAGAGAGAGAGAGAGAGAGAGAGAGAGAGAGAGAGAGAGAGAGAGATTGAAGTTGAGTTTACAAAGAGTTGAATTTCACAAGGTTGTAGTGGCCCCACCGGGAAATCCCATGCAGATCTGCTAAAATGGAATTGGAAAGTTGAAGACGAGAAGCGTAAGAGGGAGAAGATTTGAAATGAGTAGAAGAGAGGTAAGTCGTCGGCATAAGAATGAACAGAGTTAGAAGTACAGCTGAGAAGGTAGTTGATGAAAAGTGAGAATAAAGTATGAGATAGATAGAACTTATAATATATATATATATATATATATATATATATATATATATATATATATATATATATATATATATATATATATATATATATATATATATATATATATATATATATATATATATATATATATATATATATATATAAAAAAAAAAAATAACGTTTTAAAGAAAAAAAAATTTAAGAAGCATCACACTGCCAACTAATCACATCTTAAC
>SEYY01016842.1:0-2500 GCA_009176605.1 Armadillidium nasatum
ATATATATATATATATTATATATATATATATATATATATATATATATATAATATATATATATATATATATAGGAATATATATAGATAATACGAAGAAAATCAAGAAAATGGAAAATAACATCAACAAACTAAATGAAATAACGAACATGAAATAACAAAACCTCTAATTTATTTTAGGTAGTACCTCCTGTTACACTCCATATTTTCTCCAACAGATCTGGTATTGATGAAACAATTCTTATAATGGCATCTCTCAGAATGTTGTCTATCTCTACTTTTTGTCCAATCTGTCTGTCTGTCCAGCTTCCAGTGTCGACGAAGCATGGAACTATGTACCCAGACTCTTACACGCGACACAATATATCTTAAATATATTCTATGGTATCTATGTTTGAACTTTATTCAGGTATAGACAGAAGGTGAACTCTCACTTCTTCGAAGTACAGGTGGACAACTTTTCCATTGTGAGACCTGTCATTGTTATGGAGTTATAAGAACGCGTCTTCATTGGAAGGCGCGAAAGGAACTACATATTCTTGAAGGACGTCTTTCACATACTTTTCTGCAATTAAATTCCCTCTGTCTTGCAAATGCAATTTTGTGGGGTTCCCAAGTTTATCCTAGTCCACATTAATCTCAAATCCGCTTCACTTATACAAACGTTTCCAGGAGCAAAGCGCTCTCCTCTTCTCCATATTGCTGATGTTGTCTTGTATGTACATGTAGTGCGAACTGAGATTCTTCAGTGAAGAGCACATCACTCCATTGCACTTTTGTCCAATTTTCATAGGCCTCTGCAAACTACAGTCTGACAAACCGATGCCCTTGATGGGAAGAGAAAACTGGTAGATGGCATTCTTTCAATCATTCCAGTCTAACTGTACAACAGGAAATGGGCATATGCCTGACTATACGGAGCAGGTTTCGTACGTAGTTGAACGCTAGTTTGATACTAATCTTGCTGAACTACCAGATAAAGTAATCTATTATTCTTTACCAAAGTAGTCCTCGGTAGAAAGTGATTTTATCATCTACGGTTGCGCAACAGACTATGGATCCTTCGGACCTCAATGTGTAGTCGGACAAAGAAGTTTGATTGGTATGCACTCGGACTGAGCATGACATGTACCGTATATTGATTAAGTTTGTTGGTTGTTCTCTTGTTTAAACCTACCTGTGTTGTTCTGTTTCAATCACTATGAATGTGATTCAACCTAATCCTTATAACACTAAGTTTCACTTGATGCAATAATTTTTTCCGATATATATATATATATATATATATATATATATATATATATATATATATATATATATATATATATATATATATATATATATATATATATATATATATATATATATATATATATATATATATATATATATATATATATATATATATATATATATATATATATATATATATATATATATATATATATATATAATATATATATATATATATATATATATATATATATATATATTAGAGAGAGAGAGAGAGAGATAATAGCAATTTCTAATGCGGAACTTTTTTTTTTCTTTTTTTCAAATGAAATAACTTGTCCAAATGTTTAAATCTTTTAAAGTTTTCTATATTTATGTAAATAACTTGTCCAATTCTTTAAATCTTTTAAAGTTTTTTATATTTATGTACAGATAATTTAACAATTAAACTGTAGTATTTAGTTTAAAGGTCTATTTCCATTTATTAAAAGTATTCTAAAATATGGAAATGTTCATAAATTGATTTAAGGATGTTTGACCTTTAAAGGATTTTTTTCCTTTTTTTGACGTATAAAAAGGAACAAGGAAACTTTAGCAAATTGTTATTTAAAATTTTGTAAAATTTAACTACTAAGCATTTTGTGTGTTCGTGAAAATGACAATAAAAATAATACAATGAAATAAAAATTGAAGTAAGAGAAAAACTTAACTGAACGAGAGTAAAAGAAAAAAAAATATATAGTAACTAAATAAAATAATTTTAAAAAACGTTAACGAAATAGGTAATAAACAAAATAGACGATGTTAACAAAATGGGCAATGAACTCAAGAGAATATGAACTAGTTGATAGGATATTGAGATAATGAATAGTTTGTTAAATGGGATACGAAAAGTTTCAGAATTCGCTGGCAAAAAATGCATAACGAAATAAAGGCAGTAAGAAGTGAACAGAATGATGTTAGTTGGGTTGGAAATTTTATAGAGCTATGGAAGAGTACATTGCCTCGTTATTTTAGGTTATAGAGCAGAAATCTTCAACGTCCACTACAACTGGAAAGACCACGAATTAAAAAAAAAAAAAAGAGGAAGTTGCTATAATTAAAACGAAAACAGAAAAAGTAGTTTTACACCAAAAGTAAAATATTCATAACAAAAAAAAAAAAAAAAAAAAAAAAATGAAATCATGAACCAAGTAACGAGAGCTCTTCCAAGAGTAGTGTTGGTAAAAGAAATAAAAAGAAATAAAACATTGTACGCAAATTTCTGAAG
>SEYY01016842.1:7500-10547 GCA_009176605.1 Armadillidium nasatum
GATTAAGAAATTGTTTTCATACTCTTTGCTACATCTGATGAAAGGAAAGTTAATAAGCATTTTATTGAGTGCAGAGTGTTACATCAACCTGAATGTGTGACTGCAAAATTGGAAAGAGTATGGAGGATATGAACTGAGTCTCATCTTTCAGATAATTATATAGCTATTCAGTAATAAAATTGATTTCCCGAAAAAGAAAAGAGTTTGTATTGAAGTTTTTTGTATTAATTTCACTAAGATTACTTAATGAAAGAGGTTGATCAATTTAAATCCTTGTCACAGCTTCTCTCTATATACTCAACTTTGAGAGCATCAAGGAGTGATATTAAACTCGTATTAATTTTTATTAATATTATTAACCAATACTGAAAATATTGTTAGAAAGGTACTGTATGAAATCCCTTGGATATGTCTTATGCTCATCAGATTGCGTCAACAAAGTGAAAAGGAAATAAGCCTTGAATAAATGTATTCATTACTCCTCTGGCAGTCCACTGCTAATTTTAGATTTTTAAAATAAATTTTTTGATTTTCGCTTTTTTTATTTTTTTATTTATTTATTTTTTTTTATTTTTTTTACTCATTCTACAATTTCCAAATATAGAATGTAAAAGATTATGCTTTTATTAAAAGCAATTTGATATTTTTTCCCCGAGAATATTTGTCAAATAAATTATGCTTAAATATGCTGAACAAGTATTTATATTAGCTTATTGCTTTTAGTTTATTTAACAAAAATATATAAGATTAAAAAATAATTAGTAATTTGTAGAAAAAAATCAATAAAGTGAATAAAATTTTTATTTGATTATATACTTTTTGTTATAAGAATATGACCTATGCCAAATAAATTTAGGGGAAAAAAAGTAAAATTTCGCCTTAAAAAATAAATAAATAAATAAATATATAAAGAATACAAAAAAAAAAAAAAAAAAAAAAAAACTTGCTATCTGCGTTTGTACGGATTCTTACATGATATTTGATCCAACTCATGAAAAACCATTGACTGTGTCTTAACAAATTTAAAAGTTAAATTGTAATAATAAAAAAATGAAAGTGAACAATTATTAGTTATTTATTTCAAAATCAAACTCCAACCCTCCCAGACCAACCCAAACCCCTTCAAATCACAATTCGTCTCTGACAAGACACAAAACAATAGCGACAAATGAACCATAGTTTCCCTTTCTCTCTCTCTCTTCTCTCTTCTCTCTCTCTCTCTTCTATATATATCAAGAGACGTGCAGTCTAGGTAGGTAAGGTAGGTAGGCATTGCTTACCCTGAACAAAACAGACAAGCAGCAAAATGTTTCTTCTGCGGCGTAATATGCACCTCATCCAGCAAAATTATAAAAGTTAATCTGTTATTAGGGAAAAATTTGCAAAACGATTTTTTTAATTTTTGCACATTATCTATGCATTAATCCCAGCCTTTCAATCTCCCAGCATGTATGCTACGTTTTACCCCTACTACTGCATATACTCCTTCAAAGACGTTTTCTCTATGAGCTATATAAGCACTAGCAAATTTGCCTTCAGCTTAGTGTCTCTGCGTTTTCAGTTACGATATTTTGTGCCTGTGTTTTTCACAATTTTTTCGGTTATAACTAATAGCTTATTTGTGTTTATTTATAATTTTTTTCTTTCAAACATAGATAGCGAAGATCGTTAAAAACATTTTCTAAAATGACTTATGAAGAAAGAGACAAAAATTGTAAAAAATGGTAGGGCAAACCAAATCTTTGTAATCCTAAACAGCAAAAAGGAACTAAAAATATTAGAACATTTCAAACTATTTGGTACACTAAGGAAGAGTGGTTGTATTACGACGAAAAGGCTATTTTGTTTTCCATGTTTTTATTTTCGATATCTTGTGAAAGTGTGTGTGGATAAAAGAAGGATATTGTGATTTAAGTAATTTGTCTAATGCTTTAGGTAAACACAAACGATCAGCTGCACATTATGAATGCCAATTGCCAATGAAAACGTTTGAATCTACATGAGTCGACTCGCTATTAGATAAACAGAAAACTGTTAGCATTGAAATTCACAATAAAAAGGTTAAAGAGAACAGAGTTAAATTGAAAAAATTGATTTATTGTACTTGTTTTTTGATTAAACAAGAACTTGCTTTTCGCGGAGATAAAGAACAAAAGACATCGTCAAATCATGGAAATTATGTTGAGTTACTGAACTATATTGCAAAATTTGATGAAAAATTGGCACAAGATTTACAGAAACTTCAGTTTTGGTCTCGTCTTTCTGATAAAATACAAAATAACTTGATTGAAGCAGTAGGAACGATTGTAGAAAATAATATTAAAGAAAAAGTCTCACGAGTATCATTCATTGCCATAGAAGTGGATGAAACGACAGATATTTCACGTGCAGCTCAGTGTTCTACGGTACTGAGGTACGTGTTGGACTCTAATATTAAAGAAGTCTTTATAGGAGTTTTAGGTATAACAGAATGTATTTTTAATAATTTAAATAAATATGACTATGTTAAGAAACTTAATCCAAACACAATGGTGTATATTTTCTGCTAGATTTTACGTAAGTTTTGAGGATCTTATTTGAGGGTATCTAGTTTTACTGACTTACGATGGGGCAATGGTTATGGCATCCTATTTTAATGGTGTTCAAGTTAAAGATAAGGTACCAGCAGCATTTATTTACTCATTGCTATGCTCACAAGTTAAATCTTGTTCTATCTCAGTCAGAAAAATTCATACCTGAATGTACAAGCTTTTTCAAGACCAGTGAGACACTTTTCACATTTTTTAGTCACTCTACAAAACGAACGCAATTTCTGGATGAAATAATGAGAAAACGTATTCCAAAGGCAGCACCAACGAGATGGAGTTCGAATTCTAAACTAATCTAGACTATCTTACAATACCATGGTGATCTTTGCAAACTCTTCAACAGTATGAACAATAATCCTATATAGTGGGATCCAGATACCTTTATAATTGGCTAATCAAGAACTCAACATACTTTTTTCTGTTGGTTTTTATAATGAAATTTTTATTAAAACTGACACT
>SEYY01016843.1:0-2500 GCA_009176605.1 Armadillidium nasatum
TGTGTGTGTGTGTGTGTGTGTGTGTGTGTGTGTGTGTTGTTAAGCCATTTTTATTGAAAATATTTTTCCTAAAAATAAATTTAAAATTAGTTTCATACAATATAATAGATTTTGTTTTAATTTTCTATTTAACAAGGAAACAATGGCGTTCATTTAAAGCAGAATAAAAATATAATTGAGAGATTTTTCATTATTTTTATTGATTGATTCATATTTTTGATTTTTTTTTTTTTTTAATATATATATTTTTAAAAATTTAAAATTTATTTGAAATTGAAATTTATAATTCTTTACATTGTCTATAAATCCTGTTGAAGTCTGGGAATTTATGTAAGTGATTTAATTAAACTTTAAATTTGACGTAATTTTAACATGTATAATTTTTTAATTAAATATTACTAAATTTTTTTGGTATTTGGAGCCAATCAAAATAATCGTTGAAAATGGGAAGAAAATCAAAATGTAACGTATACAGAAACATACTCTAAATTGAATTTTAATAGCTCTATAAACAGCATCACTATCATAAAATACTTTTTTTTTTTAATTAAAATAATTAAAAAAATGTTTAATTTTTTTAAAAATAATAAAACTAAAATGAAAAAATAAAATATTTAGAGCAAATTTTCAGCCTCAAGTATTAAACTATCTATAATTTTTTAATGTTTAATAAAAACAAAATAAACCCAAAATCAAAACTCATTGTACTTTACCGTAATTTATTCCTTTTTCAAATTTTGAAAAATGGAAAATTTAAAAGATTTATGCAAATTAATTTTCAAAGTTTAGGATTCAAAAAATATGGTGGAAACAAAAGCAAACATGTGAGTTTTTTCAGGTGTAAGTGTGTTGCTTTCAAAACGAAAGAAGTTTCAAACTTAGAAAAGCATTGTCTTTTTGAATGCAATAGATGAAGTGGAGAATAAATAATATATATATATATATATATATATATATATATATATATATATATATATATATATATATATATATATATATATATATATATATATATATAATATATATATAAAAATAAATAAAATAATATATAATAAATATATAAAAATAAAAAAAAAAATTAAAATATAAAAAAAATAAAATAAAAAAAAAAAAAAAAAAAAAAAAAAAAAAAAAAAAAAAAAAAAAAATATATATAAATTATATATATATATATATATATATATATATATATATATATATATATATATATATATATATATATATATAATATATATATATATATATATATATATATATATATATATATATATTTCTAACGGTTCAAATGCCATGAAATTATTGGTATTTACGTGTTTTGGTATTTACGTGTTTCAGATCCGCCTAATCATTGTAGGAAACAATTAAAAAACTTTTCGTAACCTCATATTTTAAAGAAAAATTAACTAATACAAAATATCACTGTAAAAGAGTCAACTTGTAGAAGTTAAAGATTTTCAATTAAAAGTTCATCCTCAGTAAATTCCTATTATTTCTTGGAATCGGAATCTTTTTCAAATATTTGCGGGTTTCATTCTGACTTCTATTGTGTTGAGCTTGTAACTAAACCTTTTCTAATATTCTTAACCGAAATTCAGGTTTCTTCGAAACTCGAGAGCAAACTTTATCTTTATCCCCTTTTATTGCTACTACCCTCAAGTTTTAATCAATGGATCAGTCTTTGCAAAAAATATGCCTATATGCTAACTTTTTTCTCTTGTTAGTAATTTGAAACTTACTGAATTCGACTCTTTTTACCAATCTACAACTGAATTCAACTTTGTTGTATATCTATCTTCAGATTCAATAGACTATCTTAAATTCTTCGACAATATAAGCAAATTGGATTGTTTTTCTTTCTTTTTTTCTCGTTTCTTCCAAATCATTATTATTTATAATGAGGCTCTTCACCACATCATTATACCTTAGTTTTTGGCTAATTTTCCGTCTGTCGAACATACCCAGAATTTCACTATCTGCAATTATTTCAACTTCTGATCTCGTATATTATATCATCTTCAAAGTAAACTGAACACACAAGATTATTTAATAAAAATAATAATAACAACAATAATATTAATAATAATAATAACAATAATAATAATATAATGATAATAATAATAATAATAATAATAATAATAATAATAATAATAATAATAATAATAATAATAATAATAATTAATAATAATAATAATAATAATAATAATAATAATAATAATAATTAATAATAATAATAATAATAATAATAATAATAATAATAATAATAATAATAATAATAATAAAAATAATATAAATAATTATAAAAAATAATAATAATAATAATAATAATAATAATAATAATAATAATAATAATAATAATAAAAACAGCAACTACTTTGTCTTTCACTGTTAAACTCTTTTCTTCTCTTGGTTCCTCCTGTCAAGTTCACCTTATCATATCTTCATGATGTTCTGTTCTTGATTTTTTTTTTCAAAGAAACGCTCCAAATAACGACGTGACTAA
>SEYY01016844.1:0-2500 GCA_009176605.1 Armadillidium nasatum
TATATATATATATATATATATATATATATATATATATATATATATATATATATATATATATATATATATATATATATATATTATATATATATATATATATATATATTATATATCTCCTTTAAAGTATTCTTCTTTATGAAATCCGTGGTCAAACCTTGACCATATGGATTCATTTCGATTTTAATTAATTTCACTCTTCCCTTTCTCTTCTCCTTCATCCGAATTCCAGTACTAATCTTAAGATGACTATGCTTTTTCTTACTACTGCCATTCTAAATTCCAATATAGTAACTTTTACTGGTAGTTTTTTTTAATGTTCAATAAAGCTCTTTTTTATTATACCCATCGTTCCTACCATAACTGGGACAATAACGACATTGTTCACGTCCCACAGCCTTCTTACTTCCTGGCTTAACCTTTGGTATTTTAACTCATTTTTTTCCCCATTCATATGCAGCTAAGTTATTGTCATATGGGACTCCTATCTCTATGAGGAAACATTTCTGCTCAATATTTTCTTTGACCACAATGTCAGGCCTGCTTTGCTGCACTTTAATATCTGTTGGGATGGAACAATCATACAAAATCAGTGCCTGGTTATTCCCTTCTATTTCAGGAGAATTATGTTTCCAATAATTTGAAGCTGCTAACTGTAAAATTTTACTTTTTGCAGTCTAAAATGAATCATTTTACAGATTATATTGTGTCTTTCGGTATATATGCCTCGATTTAGGAGAGTTTCGCACTCAGACAACACACGAAGTACTGTCTCTGAGAATGAGTGACAAAACCTACATGAGTCAGAAATATCTTCTCTCTATATATGCTTCCTTTGACATCTTGTTCTTGTCAATTCATCTTGCACAGCCATGATCACTCTTTCTTCTTCCGCTTGTAATTTTCCAGCACTATGTGGCTTTGATCTTTGATTTCTTTATATTTCTTTGCTGTTACTTGTCTCTTCCATTGATCAATGTGTTTTGCTTTTCTCTATGCATCAAATTTTTCTTTCAGTGCTCATATCTTTTACTTTTTTGTCTTTTCCCTCCACTATTGGAGGTGTTCCACCCTGATGTTAAACATATTTATGTAGTCTATTTCTTTTTTTATTAGTAATATCGTCGCTGGTTTGCTGTTTTCATGATGAAAAAGCCATTGAGGAATTTGCTGTCTGTGCCTTCTAGATATTATTCAAGCCCTACTTCTCTTTTATATATGTAGTCTAGTCAATCTCCACCAATCCCAATTCCCCTTTTTTTCGTTCTGCATACATCCTTGACAAAATATGTCCTCTATAAATCATTTTGTTGGCATTTATCATCTTTCTTGTTGTTATCTCAATTTTGTTTAAGTTTTCTTGGAACCAGTCTAGAACTCCACAATAGTACAAGATAACAGGTATAGCTAGAGTTTTGATAGTTTTTATTTTATTCCTTGCACTTAATTCTTATCTTAAAATAGCTTTAGTTCTTTAAATATTCTCTTTCGAGTTTCACTTTCATAAATTTATGTTCCACTTGCTCTGACTTTACCACTCCAAGATATATTTTACGTGTTTTCCTGATCTAATTGCCTTATGATAGTCTCGTCTATCGTGATAGTCTCACTCTTTGTTCTTCTTTCTTTTCTGAGGATGAGGAACGTGCAATTATTTAAGCTTAACTGCATGCAAATGTCCTCGGAGAATTCCTTAACAATCTCTCTTTGTTTAATGATCTTTTTGTCTGTTTCGGACATTCAACTTTAAATCATACATGTAGAATAGAAGTGAAATCATTTTTCTTGTCTTTTCATTGCGAGGATTGATTATGTTTCCATTTTGAAGTTTCTTTATTAACATACTTAAAGAGTTGATGGCTAAAATAAACAGCAATGATGACAATGTGTCTCTCTGAAAAATTCCTCCTTTTATTTTGATTTTATCCACTCCAATTAATTAATTTTTGTTTGACGCTCCATTGGCTCATTCCTTTCTTTAAAAAAATCTACTGCTTTTTCATTTATTTTATAGATTATTAATACTTCCACAATCCAGCTTTCATTCGACAATTAAAAGCTTTCTTTTAATATATCCAAGCCATGCTTAAGTGTTTTTGGATTTCTTCAATTGTTTTCAATTATCATTTTGTTATTTAATAATTGATCTTTTGTACCCATGTTTCTAATGCATCCTTTCTCTTCTTCATTAGTTATATTATTTTCAATATGTTTGGGTATTTTGGAAATTATGAGAAAGTTTTGTAGATGGTAAAAAAAGCAAGTAATGGATCTCAATTGTTTTCAGATTATCATTTTGTTATTTAATAATTGATCTTTTGTACCCATGTTTCTAATGCATCCTTTCTCTTCGTAGATGGATTTTTAGTTTATTTAGATTTAAGTATGATATTAGAACTTCCTCTTTTTAATCATTCTGGCATGGCTTATCTCCCTTCCATTAAATTGATGAAACACTTTGCTAGAGAGCCGATAAGTACAGTTACTTTCTTTAATCATACAT
>SEYY01016844.1:7500-10000 GCA_009176605.1 Armadillidium nasatum
TTGAGAATAGTGGTTAAGAAAAAAGAAGACCGTGCCCTATGCAGTTGGCATAAGGTCTTTTTTCATTAATTTCTGCAACATTCGTGGTCTCTTGTCTAATTTCCACCTTGTCGAACCCCACTTTTCTTCTTCTAGACCTCATCTCCTGTTCATAACTGAAACTCAGGTGTTTGAGTGCTCTGAAAGTAAACCTCACACTGTTTCCTCCTACTATCTCTATCCTCAACTTTTAACCGAAGGCGGAAATTGCCCATATGTTGGCAACGATTTTGTCTGTTCTTGGGTCTCTAATTTTAAGTCTTCCGAATTCTCTACTTAAACTTTCTTGCAACTCTACAACTAAATTCATTTGTTCTGTCTACTTATCTCCTAGCGCTACAGACTGTAAAAAATTCTTCGACTATCTTAACTCCAAAGAGCTATCTCAACTCCAAATGCATCTCATCCACCTCTCCCCCCAACTTTCAAGTGGTGATGAGAGAATTGGTGGATGAAGGGCATTCTTTGGTTGCAGCCTCTCCAAGCATTTCCGAGTCAGCTTTATGTTTCGCCATTTTTTTTAAAAGGTTAGCGTTTGTACATTTGTGGGAACATGTGAAGGGAGTGGGGAGGAATATATTGGGAAAATATTGATAAAAAGGAAATAAATTAATAAAATCTAATAAAAATCCAACACAGAACCAATTTACTCAATTGGTTCAAAAATAAGGGTATACTTATATTATGAAAAATAAGGTTTACATTACTTTAAAGATTACTGAGAGATTAGGAGTACTGTGAGATGGATACGTAAGAGCTGTATTTTAAAGAGAGTAGTATCACAAGTTTAAAGAGAATCAAAAGACAGAGATATAAAATTAGAAATACAAGAATGATCAAAAATCAGTTACTCCAAGGTCTTCATCATCCCATCGGCAATTTGACTTTGTGTGGGACACCTTTCAAGGTGAAAAGAGGTAATAAAGAGTGGAATCTTCAGCAAAAAGATGGATTAATAATTAAGTAAGAGATAGGTAGTAATTAATGAAAAGCAGAAAAAGTCGTTGATAGATAAGAACTTTGAAAAACAACACTATTTAGGGATTTATAAGTAAACTGTGGCTGTTTACAACAACGGCCATAGAATGACAGGAAAATAAATCAGAAAGAGAGATAAATTTCGAAAGAGGGAACTTTAGAAATTAAAGTTTTGTGTCGGACTTTGTCATAAACTTTTAATATTTCTATTATCACTGAAAAAAAATTCCCCGAATTGATAAAGAGCAGAAAATCGATAATCACAGAGTAAGAAAAAATCACCAGTCGAACTTTCCTCTTGGAAGCAATACTGGCGATCTGAGAAAAGATTAGAAAAAACTGAGATGTTTCCAAATCTTTCAGTTAAGAGTAGATTTGAAAATTTTGGGAAGAACAGAAGTTGTTAAAGCGATGGATGGTAGAGAGTTTAGAGTGTTCCCTCTTTATTCAACGAGTTCAAAGGGAGCACTTTTCCAGCAGGAAAGAAAGATATAAGTGGACAGGAAGAGATGAAACAGTTTACTAAAATACGATGCAAGTTCTGAAGCCCATTTGAAGACCTCTGTAAAGATATCATCGGGACAAAACGTCTTTTTAGTATTCAGCTCAAAAAAAGCAGTGATTAAATGTTAGGCATAAATGGCTTTGAGAGAGATGGAGAAGGAGTAATAGTTTCAAAATCATCTAAAGTGGAAATGTTGGTAAAAGTTTTAGCGAAAACCTCAGCTTTACCAAAAGATAAATTCTTTCCGTATTCTAACAGACAGAGAGAGAGAGAGAGAGAGAGAGTGTTGTGGAATATATATTGGATATATGGAAATCTTAAATTGAGAAATTTATAAAAATTTACCGGTTATTTTGCATTGCCCCAAAGCTATTTACATGTACTTGGTTTTTCAATCTCTAAAATATTCTCAGTTGCTTATACATGTTAGTGTGTTTACGACCAGCATTTTAACAGAAAATATTTCTTACTTTTTTTCAAAGAAAAATAATATTGTTTATTGGATAGAAAGTAAAAATCTCCATTTTACATGGTCGAGAATATGCGAATTCAAAATATACCGAAGACTTTAAAGGAAGCACAAAAGAGATTCTTAAGAAGACTGTTGAAGAATCAGAAAGGTTTCCATGTTTTAAATAGGGTGAATGTATCAGATTTCTACATTGGAGAAACTTTTGGCAGTTAATAAAAAAGAATAGATTAGAACAAAGACATATCTTCATAACAAGAAATAAAAGCCATCGTAGCCACTTGCTGTCAAAGTTGATTGAACTTTGTGCATCCGATCTTATGTAATCTCTAATAAAAAAAGAGAATGAGTTTGAGGAAAATTGCAAGAATGTCTCTGGTATATTTAGATGAGAAAAGGAGACAAATCGACTCTTCTATTCAGTAATTGAGGTAAATAGATTCAGAGATCGAGAGGAAAATAGATCTTTATGGAAAATTTCAGATATTTTTAGCAAAAGACTAAAAACT
>SEYY01016844.1:15000-17500 GCA_009176605.1 Armadillidium nasatum
ATTTTGCAAAATATGTTTGCCTGGAGCAAATTAGACTTAAATTAATACCAGAGCATTTTGTAGATTTATTTACATAAATGTGGGAAATTTATGACTTTAAAAAAAAATGGGGATTTTATTATTACCATTTTTTTATATTTTAGACTCTTTCGAGTTTCGATACATTTTTCCAGACTATTCAAAGTAGGAATAAAAAAAATTAGAGATAAATTTTTTTATATTTTTTTAATATATAATTCTATAATATAATTATATAATAATATATATATATATATATATATATATATATATATATATAAATATATATAGACTGCTATTGAGGATTCGAACCCTGACCCCCTAAGATGGTAAGACATTGCGCTAGCCACTACACCACAGATGGTAATATGGATGGATTATATGGTAATATTGCTTACGTATTGAGCTGCGAACTCCGAGGATAGAACTGACCCGCTTACCTTAAGCCCGAGTGTGGTCGGAGGAGTCCTTTGGGATTGTTAGTCATGGTGATTGATCATGAGCAGTTCCAACGTGATTTATTTTTGTACCATCAGTGGTGTAGTGGTTAGCGCAATGTCTTACCATCTTAGAGGTCAGGGTTCGAATCCTCAATAGCAGTATATATAATGTAAACTTTATTCCACGGATTATGTGGTAATAATATATATATATATATAATATAGTATATATTATATATATATATATATATATATATATAATAAATAATATATATATATATATAATATATATATATAAATATATTATATAAAATTAAAAGTTTTATTCAGCTTTTATTTTAATATGAGTTAGAATTTCTCTTCCAATTTTCCAAAATATTTTTTATTCCTTTAAATGCTGACTGGTTTCGTCCGTAAACTTCAGACATCATCAGAGTTTGGCTTACAATTACATATGATGTCAGAAGTTTACAGATGAAACCGGTCAGCAATTAGAATAAAAAATCTTCAGGAAAAGTATGAATAGAAATAATAATAATAATAATAATAATAATAATAATAATAATAATAATAATAATAAATAATAATAAATAATAATTATAATAATTATAAATTATAATACTTATAATAATTATAATTATAATAATAATAATAATAATAATAATAATAACTGGTTGCGACCGAAATCGTCGAGTGGGTATGGGTGTGTGTGTTCTTACATACATATAACAACTGTTCTTAAAAAATGTTAAATCTTAAGTTTTTCATAAATAAAAATGGAATCATGACATAGGTATGACCAATATTCTTAATTTAAAATAGAATACATACTTTAATATGAATGAGAGTTCACAGTAAAGTCTCATTCAGGACCTACACCCATTGGAAATCATTAAAGTTGGGAATCACTCAAATACATTGTTAGTGTTCATCCCTCTTAATATTGAGGATCTTCCTTCGTTAAAGATAAATGAGGCAAAATTCTCTTTTAAATACATAACCTTTTTAACATTTATTAGAAATGGTTATTGAAATGGGAAAATTTGTCCTCTTCATTGGCTTTATATTCAAGAGAGGATTTTGATAACACTATTATCCATACTCTCGTTTTATTCATTCCTTATTATATACTGTGAAAAATACACACACATACATTTATATATATATATATATATATAAAATAATTATTATATATATATATATATATATATAATATATATATATATATATATAATATATATAATATATATTATATATATAGTGTATGTGTGTGTGTGCATAAAAGCCCAAGTATTATACTCATTATTTATAGTTTTCTTCTAAATATTTCATTAGATGCCAGAATTTCCTACATTTAACTCTCGAATCCCTTCCATTCCAATTTAATCCAAAGTTGATGGAATATTCATATATGATCCTTTATGATAGACAGATTTTATTTACATTCTATTCTTCTTCTTGAATTGTGCCGATCATTAATTCAAGAAAGATGTACGATCCCCGCATCGCTCTTTTACTTAATAGAAGATCTCTCTTCAATTGTATTTTAATGCAACTCAAATCTTTTTGATTAATTTTAAACATTATTTTATTTCATAACTTTTGCTTTTGATTAGGCAGGAAGGAGATTTCCTATAAAGAGGGGAAAAATATGTTTATTTACAAAAATCCTCTAAATAATTGAGAAAAAATTGACATTAATTCAGTATTTCTTTTGTCAAAAGGAAGTTTGATTTTATAATGAAATTCGATATTAATTTAAAAATCATTTTATATATATATATATTATTTAACTATATATATATTTATATATAATATATATATATATATATATATATATATGTGTGTTGTGTGTGTGTGTGTGTGTGTGTGTGTGCGTGTGTTTGTGTGTGCATTAGCTACAAACAGGACATCCGACTCTCACTGGTTGCTGCCAATTCTGGCACAGCTAACCTTACTAGATGTCTTATAATCTTCCAGAGTAGGAGACATCTAGTCTCAAAAGATCTTAAGCATGGTTGTATGGTCGGAATTAGACGTGA
>SEYY01016845.1:0-2500 GCA_009176605.1 Armadillidium nasatum
CAAAATCTATTCTTCGAGATACCAAAAACTTTCCGTCGCAAATGCAATAATCTTTCTGGCTCCTCTTCCTCTCGCCCTTTCTGGCATTTTGCAAAAAATGTCACTCTAACTTTGCTTCTTCCTCTTTCCCTCCTCTAGTATCTTCTGACGGTACAACTGCCGTTTTGCCTTCCTCTAAAGCTGAACTCTTTGCTCAAACTTTTGCCTTAAATTCAACCTTAGACGATTCCGGAGCTGTTCCTACTCCTTCAACCCCCTCCAACTCATTTATGCCTAAAATTGAATTTCTCTAAAGATGTCACTGAGGTATCCCTCCTGTTCTTCTCAAAACTTGCGCTTCCGAGCTTGCACCTTCTAAACTATTTCGTCTTACTACCTTCCCTTTTGCTGAAACGTGGCTCATTCAGCCTGTGCCGAAGAAGGGGGACCCCTCTCAGCCCTCTAACTATCGTCCAATTTCTTTAACCTCCGTTCTTTCTAAAGTTTTCGAATCTATCCTTAACAGGAAGATTTGGAAACATCTCAATTCTTCTAATCTTATCTCTGATCGCCAGTATGGCTTTCGTAAGAAACGCTCTACTGGTGATCTTCTTTCCCTTCTCTCTGACTCTTGGTCTCCGCTCTTCGGCATTTCGGTGAATCTTTTGCTGTGGCGCTAGACATATCGAAGGCTTTCGATAGAGTCTGGCACAAAGCTTTGATTTCCAAACTTCCCTCTTTCGGAATCTATCCTTCTCTCTGTGATCTTCTCTCTGATTTCCTTTCGGTCGTTCTATAGCAGCTGTTGTAGACGGCCACCGTTCATCCTATAAATCTATTAATAGTGGTGTTCCTCAAGGATCTGTCCTATCCCCAACACGTTTTCTGCTTTTCATTAATGACCTTCTCTCTATTACTTCATCTCCTATCCACTCCTATGCTGATGACTCCACCTTTTATTACTCCTTTCATTTGAAAGGGCCCTCCCAGCAACAGTTAATAGAAGAAGGAGGCCTTGAGCAACAACTCTGATCTATCTCTCATTTCAAATTGGGGCAGAAAACATGGTTGTTTTCAATGCCTCAAAAACTCAATTCCTCCATCTCTCTACTCGCCACAATCTTCCACACAACTACGATATCTTCTTCGAAAACACGCAACTCAAACCTTCATCTCTCCTTAATATTCTAGGTGTTTCTTTTTCTCTTGATCTTTCTTGGAAATCATTTCTCTCTTTCTAAACAAGCTTCTAAGAGGTTGGGTGTTCTGAGGCGCCTTCAGTTTTTCTTCACACAACCCCATTTGCTTGCTCTGTATAGGGGTGTTGTTCGCCCTTGTATGGAGTATGCGTCACACATCTGGGGTGGTTCCACTCATACAGCTCTCCTGGAAAAGGTGGAGTCTAGAGCTTTTCGCCTTATCAACTCTCCTGCTCTCACTAATTCTCTCCAATCTCTTTCTGCCGTCGAAATGTTGCGTCACTCTCTCTTTACTATCGCTATTACAATGGACACTGCTCTTCTGAACTCTCTCGTCGCATACCTCCCCCACTGAGAGGTTCGTGACTCGACTTTCTACAAAGTTCATCCATTCTCATGTTTTTTTCTCTATTCCAAAATAGAGCCATGAAAGACTTATATAAATATTTATTTCCAACCTAATAGGAACGAACTTTTGCTCACGACTGTACTCTACTGGTAAAGTCTGGAACACACTCCCTTCATCTATTTTCCCAACTTCCTATGACTTAGCCACCTTCAAACGCCGTGTATCCGGTCATGTCGGCCTTTAATTAGACCATGTTCCCGACTTTCCCCCTAACTCTGGTGGAATTTGGTAGGCCTCTGGCCTTTGCCCACCAGAGGTGAAAAAATATATATATATATATATATATATATATAATATATATATATATATATATATATATATATATATATATATATATATATATATATATATATATATATATATATATAGAGAAAAACTAATCAGAATTTGTTTCAGTAATTTAAGATTATTTAAAATTGATCAAGAATGGAAACTTCCTTTAAAGTTTGGCTCTACGAGACCTTCTTTGAGCAAATCCAAATCGTAACTAAATAAACTTTGCTAACGGTTGTGTACTCACCTTTATTTTAATGAACTCCAGAAAACTTTCATCTTGGTTTCTAAGTAAATGCAAGAAAAGTAGTTTATGAAAGCTATTCGAAATTTTAAGACTCCGTCTCTGGTTCCATCCACTAGAAAATATTTAACTCAGGCTATGCTTCTTTAAAATAGCTAACTCCACCACTTTTTTTAAAAAATTGACAGAATTAAGACTCTTCACAAAAGATTAAAAGCTCCTCATTCTCAAACTACGCTAAAGATAATTTCTTTTTATTGTACTAAATTTAAATTATAAGTTGCGACAAATAGCTCAGTCACTTACATGATCCTTTAGTTTAATTTCCTTGTTAAGGGTGAATTCATGTAAATAAAAATATCGAGTCATTGATAAACAGGCTTCTTTAAAATTGAA
>SEYY01016845.1:7500-12500 GCA_009176605.1 Armadillidium nasatum
TAAGCTTAAAATAAATCACAATCTTGAAAAAGTATGATGTAATTTCTTTTCCTCCTGTTTCTGAACCATGAGAAAGAATTACCATAGGCCAGTAAATTTTTTATCTTAATCTACAGACTAACAGTTTCGCTGAATAATTAGGATTCAAAATCTCTTAGTCATTCAGTTTAATGTTGTGAAAAATTTGGAACTCAGAACTGCCAAAAACATTTTGAAACTCTTTAACATTGTCATCGCAAGACTATGTTTCAGAGTCTTTAGGTGAATAATCTAACTATTCTGAAGTTGAAGGAACAGGTATACTAGGGTCATGAATCACAGAGATTATTGCAGATGGAATATTCTGATAAACAATCACTTTCATATTTTGTAAATTGATTCCTTGTGAACAATCCTTTAAATATTGTTATAACTGAATGTTCTGTAAATTGAATTATCTTGTGTAAATTGAATAATAAATTAAATCCTTTAACTGTACCAGAACAAAAATGAAAGTTGTCACTCTGATTCTGAGGTTTTCTCCAGACATTCGGACTCCAAACAAATAAATATCGTCTGAACTCTTTCACACAAAGAGAAAGAGAGAATGAGAGAGAGAGAGAGAGAGAGAGAGAGAGAGAGAGAGAGAGAGAGAGAGAGAGAGAGAGAGAGAGAGAGAGAGAGAGAGAGAGAGAGATAGATAGATAGATAGATAGATAGATAGATAGATAGATAGATAGATAGATAGATAGATAGATAGATAGATAGATAGATAGATAGATAGATAGATAGATAGATAGATAGATAGATAGATAGATAGATAGATAGATAGAGAGAGAGAGAGAGAGAGAGAGAGAGAGAGAGAGACTCAAGAGAGAGCGAACGTCATATTTTGTGTGCTTCGAGGGAAGACATTTTCTGTAACATTGGAAGTGTTAAAGAGGTCTATGGTGATGATGTTATATCAAAAATGCAAATGCACGTGTAATACAAACTCTTTAAGAATGTACGTTATCTTTGAAAGACGATAATCAACCCCAGAAAGAGGGCAACATCATGAAGGAATGAAATGATCGTGCTGTTAAGATAACCCTTTATACAAGGTTTATCGTCTTCCAGACGCAATTAGAGGAAAGCATCCGAAGCAAACCAAGAATTGGGAATTTTATAACGAGAACAGTGCTTCAGCTCTTCGATCACATCTTGTCAGTCAGTATTTGGCAGCCTCAATCACCTGTGTTTCCACACTCTTCTTATTAACCAAATCTTGCTCAGGAAAATTTTGTCTCCCTACTTGCTTGAAGAATGCTTTGAAGAAAGGACGATTTTAACCATCAGAAGTAGGTCTCTTTACTGCGAAGACTACGTTGACTGGTGTCGTCAAAGGTGGCTCATAAGATTGCTTACTCTGAAATTTTTAGAAAACTAAATATTTAATAAAAAGTGGAAGAATATAAAACTGCTTTAACTGCACTATTTCATTATATTCAAAATAATTCGTAAGGACCTACAAACGAAATTCAACGAAATGGAGATAAATTTAGGTGAAGAGTAAATGGAGATAAATTTAGGTGAAAAGTGACAACCCTCTTCACTTTGAAAAAAATCAAAATATAGCAAAGCCAAAGTGAAAGAATTTTTCATTTGCATATTATTAAGGAATTTAGAAAAGGCTTCTTGCAAACAAATAATAAGGCAAATTGTTATCTTTATAAGATAGATAGATAGGAAATAAATAAATGTATTATTAGAGATAGATAGATAGATATATAGATAGATAGATAAAGAAATAGATACATAGATAAAATAGATACATAGATAAATGAATAGATGAATGTATAAATGTATGTAAGAGACAGATAGATAGACCCTCAATAGAAGTAATTCTCTGGAAATAAGGATTGAAGACTATTGAAAAGTTTCTTTGAAAGGAGGATGTCAGAAAAACTCTTCCTTTTAGAGAGTTGAAACTTAAAATCCATTTCGAAAAGAGTCACTTAGAAACAATGCTCGAGGAAAACTAATTTTTCATGATATATATATATATATATATATATATATATATATATATATATATATATATATATATATATATATATATATATATATAATATATATATATATATATATATATATATATATATATATATATATATAATATATATATATATATATATATATATATATATATATATATATATATATATATATATATATATATATATATATATATATATATATATATATATAAGTATATATATATATATATATATATATATATATATATATATATATATATATATATATAATGGCCATATTATATAATATATGTATGCAAAAAGAGATTTATAACTTACTGTGATGTCAAATTAAGAGATGTTATGATACAAATGGACGATTAAGAGACTTTTAAAAAAATATTAAAATAAAAATTTCCATATGGAAACGTGCCAAACTGGACTCCCTTTTAACAACTTTTTTTCCCTTTAATTTTTTATGTGGAAAATATTTCTTCCGCTTGAGAGAGAGAGAGAGAGAGAAAGAGAGAGAGAGAGAGAGAGAGAGAGAGAGAGAGAGAGAGAGAGAGAGAGAGAGAGAGAGAGAGAGAGATTAATTTTGAAGAAATACGAATTTGTAAGAAAAGAAATATTAAAATTCCTATTTCCTCTACCCCTTTTCTTATGCTGTGTATGCTGTGTATGCTGTGCCACTGACATTCATATAATATATATATATATATATATATATATATATATATATATATAATATATATATATATATATATATATTATATATAGCCTTTCTCTCTTTCACTCTTTTTGCTCTTACATTTTTTTTTTACTGGTTGATTTAAAAGATGACTTTGTAGATTGTGTTTCTTTTCATTTTCTTCAGTCTTATTAAACCTCTGTCCCTTGTGGTTTTGTTTAACCATCTATCTTCCCTCTTCTGTTCAGAAATCTTACGCTGACAATGTTAATGGTAATCAAAGGGAAGGTGATAAGTTTGTTAATGGTTAAAAGAAAAAATTAGAAATTTTACACACCATGTTAATTGCTAGCTCTGTATTGAAGTATCTATTAGCTTTTGAAGTACGTTGCAAAAATAGGTTGGCATTATTCGCATATCTCTGTTTTGAAGCTCAATACTTTTCTTTACATCACTTAGACTTCCAATCTCGTCCTTATCTCTCCAAAAGGTTGCATATTTCTCATTTATTTTTTTCAACTTTTATACAAAAATTTGAAAGTCTCCTTTCGCATTCTTCCCTATTTCTGAAGTTCGCTTGATACTTATACCCAAAATTATTAATCCTTTCTTCCTCACTAAATACTGAAACTTTATGGAAATTTCATCAAATTTCTTCACACATTTTCAGATTTCTGTGTATCGTGTCCAATAGTTTTTTAGATTTTAGATTTTTCTTTACATATAGATATTAACTGTTCTCTTTGTAGGGCAAACGAAATATAGATGATCTTTTCAACCAGACCTCACAAATATAGATGTTACGAATATAAATATAAATAATACTGATAATAATAATAATAATAATAATAATAATAATAATAATAATAATAATAATAATAATAATAATAATAATAATAATAATAATAATAAAAATTAATAATTATTTGTTTTACCTTTAAATTATTTTTTTTGCACATACCATCACCACTAGGTGCATATATATATATATATATATATATATATATATATATATATATATATATATATATATATATATATATATATATATATATATATATATATATTATATATATAATATAATATATATATATATATATATATATATATATATATATATAATATATATATATATATATATATATATATATATATATATATATATATATATATATATATATATATATATATATATATATATATATATATATATATATATATATATATATATATATATATATATATATATATATATATATATATATATATATATATATATATATTATTATATTAATATTATTATGAAAAAAATAATTATAAAATATTAAAAATAATAATAATAAAAATAATAATAAAAATTTAATAATTATTATTATTATTATTATTATTATTATTATTATTATTATTATTATTATTATTATTATTATTATTATTATTTATTATTATTATTATTATTATTATTATCATAAATAATAATAATAATAATAATATTATTATTATTATTATTTTATTTAATTATTATTATTATAATTTTTATTTCCCATCCAGGAAGTAATTTCCTAAAACTGACTTCGATAAATTGGAAAATATTTTTGCTATTTTAAAAAGCTCAAATGAAAACATAGGTTTAAAAGCTTAGGTTATGACGTCAAAATACGATTACGATTCGGATATTGCTTATGAGATTGACCTACTTTCATTATTATTATTATTATTATTATTATTATTATTATTATTATTATTATTATTATTATTATTATTATTATTATTATTATTATTATTATTATTATTATATTATTATTATATTATTATTATTATTATTATTATTATTATTATTATTATTATTATTATTTATTATTATTATTATATATATTATATATTTATATATATTTAATAATATTTTATATATATATAAATATATATAATATATATATATATATATATATATATATATATATATATATATATATATATATATATATATATATATATATATATATATATATATAGAAGATCTGGTGGACTTGTTTATTAAGTATAATACCCCATTAGCCAGCTCAGCAGCCGTGCAGAGGTTGTTTAGTCAAATCTCTGATATTTCAAAACCAAAGAGGGCAGCCATGGCATCCGGCAATATTGAAAACTTTATTTTTATGATAGGGAATATGACCCTGTTCAGAATGCACAAGGAGGAAGAGATCGTAGATAATTGAATAAATAAGATTAAAATCTTTCTCATTTTTTGTTATATATTTGCATCTTTCAAATAAAATTTAAAAATAATTCATATACATACTTGAGCTCTATTTTTT
>SEYY01016845.1:17500-22500 GCA_009176605.1 Armadillidium nasatum
AATAGTAATAATAATAAACTATTGAAAATGGTGTTAATAATAATAATTATTTAAGTATTATTATTATTATTACTATTATTATTATTATTATTATTATTATTATTATTATTATTATTATTATTATTATTATTATTATTATTAGCTTCATTATCAATTTATTATTATTATTACTATTATTATTGTTATTATTATCATCATTAATAATAGTATTATTCACCCAATCTGGCTTATGTGAGTTAGCTTGACTTAATAAGCTTATTTAAATCTTAATTAAAGATTGTAATTGAAAATATAATTTTTCCTTAATTAATTAAAAGCTTTGTTTCAGAAAGACGAATTTTCTTTGAAGATTTCGAAGAGAAAGGTCTAAAAATCTTCATTATTTCTAGATGTGACGTGAATATATTCGTGGTTTACGATCTCCTTTGATATACTGAGTAATCTTTATTATTATTATCATACAATTATTATTATTATTATTATTATTATTATTATTATTATTATTATTATTATTATTATTATTATTATTATTATTATTATTATTATTATTATTATTATTATTATTATTATTATTATTATTATTATTATTATCATTATTATTATTATTATATATTATTATTATTATTATTATTATTATTATTATTATTATTATTATTATTATTATTATTATTTATTATTATTATTATTATTATTATTATTATTATATTATTATTATTATTATTATTATTATTTTATTATTATTATTATTATTATTTTATTTTTTTATTATTATATTATTATATTATTATTATTATTATTATTATTATTATTATTATTATTATTATTATTATTATTATTATTATTATATTATTTTATTATTATTATTATTATTATAATTATTATTAATATATAATCTTTATTTCTTTCTTTTGTATAAAATATACATATAAAAGTAATGAAATCGAAAAGCTGTTTTACCTGCTGTAAATAATGACGTAGGTGGTTTACCTAAATTTGAAATAAACAAAGATACTAACGGAAACCCCCCCCCCTCCGACTATGATGATAGTGACGTCACGCGAATAGCCCTCCACACGAAACCAATTGACCAATCACAGCAGACGAAGTTGTTTGACATTATGCCTACGTCAGCCATCTTTCAAAGTACCGTTAGCAGATTTTATAGCATTACTTTACATTTATATTTAATTTTTTAATTTAGTTATACTTTATCTTTATTTTATTTAAAATGTCCGAGAAAAACGCCCATGTGAAAGTACGGTAGTTGAATTAGATCAAATTCAATTGTAAACTGGCAAATAAAGGCACAAGACAAATAGCATCGGAATTAAATAACTTTTTAATTGGGGGATAGATAGATAGATAGATAGATAGATAGATAGATAGATAGATAGATAGACAGGTAGATAAATAGATAGATAGATGGCCTTGAGAAAATTGAATTCAAATTCAACTGTAAACTGGCAAATAAAGGCACAATACAAATAGCATCGGAATTAAATAACTATTTAATTGGGAGATAGATAGATAGATAGATAGATAGATAGATAGATAGATAGATAGATAGATGAAGATAGATATATAAATAATAAATAGTGAATAAATAAAAAAAAAAAAATAGTTTTTTTTTTTTTTTTTAATACTTTAACTAGTAGTTTTATTTTTTGTTAAACAGGTTTAAAATGGTGTTCCGCAAGTTTATGTTATTAATGTAATTTTTGCATTTTTATATTTTTATACTTTTTATCTTTTATTTTTTATTATCATTTGTACTTTTTATTATATCACGTAGTTTTTATTATCAAAACTGCTCAATATTATCAACTTTAATTTTATTATCATCTTCATTTTATAATAAGAATTTTACATTTCAATTTCATATTTACTTTCAAAATAATATTTATTTTTTTATTGTCATATTTACTTTTTATATTTTATATTTTTATATTAATATTTGAGTATTCTGACTGATATTCGTTTCGTTAATAAAATTAAGTGAAGGAGTTTTCCTATTGTTATTATAATAAATAAAACCTTTGCCATGCTGAAAATGCAGAGAAAATAATAATAATAATAATACCAAATATAATAATAACAATAAAAATAATAATAATAATAATAATACTAATAACAAAAATAAAATAATAATAATAATAATAATAATAATAATAATAATAATAATAATAATAATAATAATAATAATAATAATAAAAATAATATATAATAATAATAATAATAATAATAATAATAATAATAATAATAATAATATTAATAATAATAATTTAACCTTTAATGTATTCATTTCCCAGTTACAGAAGTTATACTGACAAAAATCTTATACTTTAAATGTATTAATACTGAAATGGGCTTCTTGTGAGAGGAATAATAATAATAATAATAATAATAATAATAATAATAATAATAATAATAATAATAATAATATAATAATAATAATAATAATAATAATAATATAATAATAATAATAATAATAATAATAATAATAATAATAATAATAATAATAATAATAATAATAATAATAATAATAATAATAATAATAATAATAATAATAATAATAATAATATCAAATTCCTATACTCAAAATTTTCAGGCAAACTGCCTTGAATATTAGCACTTTGTGTAATATATAAATACACCATGTGGGATGATAAATTTTTCCCTATTTAATTTAATTTCGAAGTTCGATTTGTTTGCTCGTTATATGTATAATTATTAATTCAAAATTCGGTCCTTATGACTTAGTCGTAATCAATTTATATTTTGTAAAATTTAAGCTCTGTTTCTATTTTTAGGTTTTTACGTACGCTCCACACTATTTTTAGCTTAAATTTGAATTGCATTTAATTGATAAAGTTTGCTTAATTTTTTTTTTTCAAGATAATTTACCTCTTTATATATATATATATATATATATATATATATATATATATATATATATATATATATATATATATAATATATATATATATATATATAATATATATACATAATATATAATAAAAATAAATTATAACCCTTTTGTCGAATGAATATTTTTCAATTCAAAATATGACTTATTTTCACTCCCTTCCTTGGTCTACCATAAAGGATTGCTGACCTCAGTATTAACAATATATATATATATATATATATATATATAATATATATATAATATATATATATATATATATATATATATATATATAGATAATATATATAGATAAAATAATTTGGAGAATCGTAAAACATTCCTGACAGTCCAATAACAAAAAAGTCAGAAAGGCCTAAAAAAAGACTACTTTGAGGATTCTGTTTGAGGACTTGAGAGTTAACCTGAAATTTTCCGTCTGTTTCGGATGTTTCCTGAGATCATCTAACTGTCAAAGTTTTCGTTTAAAGACATACAAACAAAATCGCAAGGAAACATTAACGGAGTCAATAAAAATATATTTTCTGGATAGCGATCTGTCTAAACGTGAAGAGAATTAGAATATCAAAAATTGGACTAAAAAACTTTTTTGCAGATTTTTCTCCTTGGACAGGGTAGAATGATCAAATAAGTCCTTTAGATCAGATTAATCTCTGGGGGAGACTAGATTTTTTGGGCCCCTGATACTATCAGGCGAATCCACAATTTTATTTACAAATTTATTTCTATGAGCTGAACATAACATTGAAACATAAAGTGCTGGTAATGTGGGCTTTTCTGAAAATACAGGGTGCCTTTGATAGCACCTTATATGAAAGAATTTAAATTATAGCAACTCTCAAAGGTTAAAATGTCTGGAGACTTCAAATTAGAACGACTAGGACAATCATCAATGTTGTGCAGATATTGGTAGCATTCGTCTCTGACTGAAAATTGAGGATAGAAAACAGAGTTGAAGTTGTTATAATAGACTCTTGAGTTTCTTTTAAGAAAAAGAAGTTACACCTAGAAGAAGAAAGGTGGAAATCATCAATGGTGAAATTAAAATAGGGGGTGTGAATGTTGTAGAAATTATTGAAGAAATGAGATTGTGTACCAGAGAAAGTTTGTACACAGGGATTGTGAAAGTTCAAGCAATAAATGGAGAATAGTAAGAGAATGTTTCTCCTTTTTCGTATCTCCTATGAGGTGGGAATAGGAAGCCATATATATTCTTGCATTTTTATTTATGCAAAGGAAAATTGTATTTGTGTATGAAGACTGTAATGTATAAGTTAAGAAATGATGATCACATGGCGCATGCGTTCTGGATTTTTCTGAGGACTTCAAAGCGTGATTTCGATAAAACATAAAAATTAAGCTTTTACTATTTTACTTTTTATATTTAATTATAAAAGTGAAACACGCACACACACACACACACACACACACACACATATATATAATATATATATATATATATATATATATATATATATATATATATATATATATATATATATATATATATATATATATATATATATATATATTATATATATATATATATATATATATATATATATATATATATATATATATATATATATATATATATATATAATATATATATATATATATATATATATATATATATATATATATATATATATATATATATATATATATATATATATATATATATATATATATATATATATATATATATATATATTATATATATATATATATATATATATATATATATATATATATATATATATATATATAATATATAATATAATATATATAATATACTTTTAAGAAACCGAAACTGATGTTTGCAATTTTCACTTCATTGGAAAAGATTAATTTCTCCTATTCCTTCTCCTAGAAGAAAGATTAAAAGACCCAAAAAGGATTCCTTCCATAGACTCAAAAAGGATTCCTTCCAAAGATTTGTGACCGAAAATTTCCAAAGATTTGTTTTTTCGTGTCTTTAATTAAAAGTGAATTTGAAAATGCAATTCTGTTTGTTCACTTCTAATTTCAGTGACTAAGTTTCGTTTAGATAATTTTGTATTACATTACTCAA
>SEYY01016845.1:42500-45000 GCA_009176605.1 Armadillidium nasatum
GTTGATAAGTTACACAGATTATTTGGGTTTTGGATAGGGAAACCCTGCTCCCTGCTCCGGTACAGACCAATCAAGTATATTTTTGACCACCGATGGGCGTGGTTTCGAATCCTTGATAGGTAGACCTCTGTAACAGCAATTTAGAGAGAATGTGATATTGGTGATTTGTTTGCGTTGGAATAGCTTGGAATGTTGTAAGTGTTGGCTATGTTTTTAAGCAATGTGTGTATTGAGATAAGCGTAATAATACTCCTTGCTGTAAACTGTAGTTAATTAATTAACTACAGAAAATCTCCTACAAAGGACAATTTTTTATGTCCGTTTAGGTAACTGGATCGGAGGTTCGAACCCACTGAGCTACCGTGAACTCCAGTTTAATTTCCTCTTCCCCTTGCGCTCCAGTTTTTACTATTTTAATTTATTATTTCATATTTTTTCTTTTGTTCTTCAATCGATTTCACTCTTCAAATACTTCTCTATCTTATGTTCTTTTCTTTATTTATTTTCACCTCTCCTATTATACAGAAGTTTTTCATACTCCATACCTACTGGTATATATATTATATATATATATATATATATATATATATATATATATATATATATATATATATATATATATATATATTATATATATATATATATATATATATATATATATATATATATATATATATATATATATATATATATATATATATATATATATATATATATATATATATATATATATATATATATATATATATATATATATATATATATATATATATATATATATATATATATATAATATATATATATATATATATATATATATATATATATATATATATATATATATATATATATATATATATATATATATATATATATATATATATATATATATATATATATATATATATATATATATTGTGTACCTCACTAATGTCTGTCTATTTATCCTATTATCCTACGACAAGCATTCTCTTGTCCTTTACTCCTGTGCTATTATATTTTATCTTCCCCTATCCTTCATTCCTGTCATTTGAAATGCAATAACATTCTCTCATGCATTGTTTTCCTGTCCTTTTCAATTTTATTATTACTTATTCTTTGTTCTTTTGCTTCTAAAATTTTACTCTTTTTTCTAGAATTTAATCTATAATTTTCATTTATTATGTTTTTCATTCTTCAAATCTTTAATTTTGTAATTTTTTTTTCTTAATCTCAATCATTCGTTTCTTGTTTCTCTATTTTATTTCATAACCCAAATTGCTTTTTATCCTTTCAGTTTATCTTTAATTTTTATGTCTGAAAATCCGTCTAACTTTTCATCATATTCTTGTTCTATATCTTATTCTACATTCCTCTACTGATGAAAGTAGATTCCTTGTGTGCTTGTGTGTTTGTGTGTTTGTGTGTTTGTGTGTTTGTGTGTTTGTGTGTTTGTATGTGTTTGTGTGTTTGTGTGTTTGTGTGTTTGTGTGTTTGTGTGTTTGTATGTTTGTGTGTTTGTGTGTTTGTGTGTTTGTGTGTTTATGTGTTTGTATGTTTGTGCGTTTGCGTGTTTGTGTGTTTGAGAGTGCGTGCGTGAATGAGCATTTGTTTGTGTCTTATTCTACATTCCTTTGAAATAGCTTCCTTGTGGCTTTATTTCTTATATTGTATTCCAAATAATTTTTATATTATTACCTTAGGCGGTAAAAAATAAGTATCTCAAAGTTAAACAACTTTCTTGGAAAGTTTTCACATTAAAAAAAGACAATAAGTGTTTTTTAATTAAAAGTAGAATTCTTTTCTCTCTCCATCTTTTTTTTTTTTTTTTTTTTTTTTTTTTTTTTCAATTAAGAAATTAAAAAAACACGGAAAGTTTTTATCTTTCATTTGAGTCTTTTCTTTTTTTTTTCTTTCTTTTCTTCCTTTTTACATTTAATCTAAATATCAAATATTTAAAAATAAATAAAATTATTTCTTTTTCATATTTTTACACCAATTTTAAAAAATGTTAATTTTTTATTTTACAATAAACTAGAAATGGGATAATTATTATTATATTATTATTATTATTATTATTATTATTATTATTATTATTATTATTATTATTATTATTATTATTATTATTATTATTATTATTATTATTATTATTATTATTATTATTATTATTATTATTATTATTATTATTATTATTATTATTATTATTATTATTATTATTATTATTATTATTATTTTTTTTTTTTTTTTTTAATAATTAATAATAATAATAATAATAATAATAATAATAATAATAATAATAATAATAAATAATAATAATAATAATAATAATAATAATAATAATAATAATAATAATAATGATGAATAATAATAATAATGATAATAATAAAATAACATAGAATATAATATGAATTATAGTTTTATGAATCTCAAACGTCTTTATTATAAGAAAATTGAATTAACAATCTTTTATGTCAAACTATTAAAATTAAATATTGTAAGCTACCTGCCGGAACGATGTGGA
>SEYY01016845.1:50000-52500 GCA_009176605.1 Armadillidium nasatum
GAGCATGCTTTTTTTCTATGCTTTGAACTTCATTTGATTTGCATAGTTTCAAGCACCGTGCATCGTAACCTTGTTTTTGGATTTTTCTGAATTCTAAAGTAATTTGGAAGGCCAGAGGAGACCATATATATATATATATATATATATATATATATATATATATATATATATATATATATATATATATATATATATATATATATATATATATAGTGTGTGTGTGTGTGTGTGTGTGTGTGTGTGTGTGTGTGTGTGTGTGTCGTGTGTGTGTGTGTGTGGGATGGGGTTATTGCTTTATTTTATATTTATATATCACTGCTTCTTATGCATTATAAGTCATTTGCGCAAAAACAAGTTTAATTAACTCCTGTTCATTGACACCGACTGAATCGTGTCACATGACTTCGTTCAGATAAAAATAAAAAGGAAAAAAAAAATGAATTTTTATATTTGGTTAAAAATATTTTTTAATTTATTAAAGTTGAAATAGTTCACTAACCCTAACTGACGAAAAATATTTGTTTGCAAAGTTTAGCTATGTATTTGCAGAATTTTTTATAATTTTAACAATTTATATATATATATATATATATATATATATATATATATATATATATATATATATATATATATATATATATATATATATATATATATATATATATATATATATATATATACAGTAGAACTCCAATATTCGTCATTAATCCGTTCCCGAGGCGATGATGTAATATCAGAAAAAGACGAATATCGAACAATTTTTCCCATAGGAATTAACTAAAAATGGATTAATTCGTTCCCAGCCTCGAATTTTGCCTATCTATTCTTTAACAAAAAAAATTTCATTCTAGAATCGATCTCCGAAATCATTTCAAACACTGTACAATTTAACTACAGTACATATTAACCAGAGTACTGCCATAAATAATACGAAATATGCACTGTGTAGGCCTGCATAAATGCCAAGCACAAATAAAATTTTAAAAAGAAATTTACCTTTTGGATGAGAAAAACAATGATTGTTATTAAGAGTTTTTATTTTTAAGGTTATAGGTAGGACGAATATTGACTTTTCAACGAATATCGAAAAAAAAAGTTTGACGAAAAAACAGGGCGAATATCGAAAAAGACGAATACTGGCGGGGACGAGTATTGGAGTTCCACTATATATATATATATATATATATATATATATATATATATATATATATATATATATATATATATATATATATATATATATATATATATATATATATATATATATATATATATATATATATATATATATATAGTATATATATATATTGATATTATCATCAACATCATCATCTCCCACATGGCTGCAATGTGATTTGATGCTGATGGTTGATATTTTTTTATACGTCCATCATTCGCAAAAAAATTAAAAAAAATAAAAAAAATAAAAAAATAAAAAAAATAAAAAATAAAATAAAAAAAAAAAAAAATTTGGTGTAAGGAATTTTCCTGCCATTTACCATCATTTATTTGAAGAGAAATTTCTTCATGAGATTCTGCTATTGAAAGAAACCCAAGCTCAATGTAGCCAAAGTACTGTATATCTGTTTCATTCAAAATTACCAAATAAAGTACAGAAAAAAATTGTAACTCCTTCAACTTTGAACAAAAAAATAAAATTAAAATAAATAAATAAATAAAAAAATAAAATAAATATAAAAATGATTTTTTAATATTTAAATTTTTACAGTATTAAAATTTCGGAATGCAAATCTAGATTTTTTAATCAATTGTTTTCATTTCAAACTTGAGTAATAATTTACTAAAATGAAAACACTATATATATATATATATATATATATATATATATATATATATATATATATATATATATATATATATATATATATATATATATATATATATATATATATATATATATATATATATATATATATATATATATATATATATATATATATATATATATATATATATATATATATATATATATATATATATATATTAAACATCTGAGTTTAAAGTTTGCTATAGGGGAATCGAACCCGTGCCCTATAGCAGAAAAGCATAGAGTTTTACCACTACGTTTACTGGTGGCTCAAAAGAGAAATCCAAAGAGGAGGCTTATGAATTCACATGAGCAACTTCCAAGAACTTCTCCCGACCGCTCTTGAGCGTGAGGCAAATGACCCGTGCTCAGCCCCTCCCTTTCCTCTCGCAAACTAAACAGATAGGTAAATAATTAAGGTCTGCTAACTCTCTCGCAGATCAGATACATTAAACAACAGAGTTTAAAGTTTGCTAAAGGGAAATGGTAAAACTCTATGCTTTTCTGCTATAGGGCCCGGGTTCGATTCCCCTATAGCAAACTTTAAACTTCTGATGTTTAATGTAATACCTATGGAAAACTAAATAACCAGTACGTCAAATCTCAGAGATAAAAGTTCAACTGACCAAGAAGGTATGGAACAATTTATGGTATGCTTTTTGGTCTTTGATT
>SEYY01016845.1:57500-72500 GCA_009176605.1 Armadillidium nasatum
AAGAATTGTACAAACCTAGCCATTAATAAAGGGTAGGCATGGCCCTCCCCTACATTTTCAACCACAAAGTATCTCAAGCCAAGAATTGTACAGACCTACCTATTCATAAAGGGTAGGCAACGCTCTCCCCTACATTTTCAGCCATAAAGTTTCCCAAGCCAGATTACCCCCCATGTGGGGAATATGATAAGTTATTAGCAGGAATGTAAAATTATATATTTCCGAAAGAGGATATAATAGGAATTGAAATAATATAAGAAATAAGAGATTTAATTAAATCATTGTATGCAAACATTGAATAAATAAGAGTATAAAATGGAGAGCTAGAAAATTGACTGAAGAATGCGAAAGAACGGTTATCATACCAATATAGGGTATAAAAAGATTTGTGTTTGTTCTAATTATAAAGGCAAAGTTTATGTCTAAAAAACCATAAAGTAAAGCCTCGCGAATGAATGATAGAAAGAAGTCTGAGGAAGAGAAATCAGGCACAAATGGGAGAAGAACAACAAGACTGTTGAAAAGGCAGAGCAAAACAGGTTTAGTTTTTGGTATAAGTCAGACTGTGAAGAGAAGAATGAAAATGAAATTCTAGAATTGATTTTACTTTAGGAAATATAAGTATAGAGCTGTTAAGAACATAAATGAATCGTATTTATAGACAGATAGACAGTCCTTATTTAACATGAAAATGAAAGGATATAACAGGGTAATATGTTTTCCTCTCCGCTGTTATCGCAAATATTGACAGCTAGGAAAAAATTGAAAGATAGATGGAAAAAAGAGGAGGTGAGAGGTATATTTACATATGGGGATATTTTTACTTTTTTATGGAGTGTAAGAAGGGAACATAATGAGACCAGAAGTTCAAATGGTGGAATGAGTGTTTTAAAGGAGCTGCTTTAAAAAGAACTAAGTTTGAAGAGAGAAAGATGTTAAGGACTAAATTGAAAAAGTATAGAACAGACATAATTGTTTTAAAATCTTGGCAGAGTGCTTGGAAATGGAGAAGGAAAAGATAGATGGCACACTGCTGAGAGAATAGGCAGATACAGCAAATGTGTTTGACTATCGACTACTGAAGGACGTGTGAGTCCCGCTTCAGGGAATGAAAAATATATATTCGAAATAATTGTAATACCGATTTAGATGTTGTACCTGAGTGATGGACATTATTCTATAAGCAGAATAAAGACCATTGGTAATCAGACCACTTAAATAATTTTAGGAAAAATCAGAAAGGGATGATAAGAAATGAACAAATGAACGAATAAGAAGAGTGTGTAATGTGTTCTATCATAAATAAGTGGCTGGGATACCTAAACATTATGAACCGCCAGAGTTTTAGGGAAAGATGTTGTGAGTGGAGACTAGAAGTAAGAAGATTGAGCGAAAACCATAGAGAAAGGGAGAGATAAGGTGGAGAGGGTGCTTGGCAAATGTAACACTGCCGACTTGGAAGAGGTAACGTGCAACAACATTTTTGCAGTAGCAAGAAACTGAAGAACGGGACTAGTCCCTCTGGTAGGCAGTTGAATTCTTGGGAGCAAAAGTGAGAAGTAAAAAGTAAGAAGGAATACATATATATATATATATATATATATATATATATATATATATATATATATATATATATATATATATATATATATATATATATATATATATACACGCGCATGTGCGTGTGTACGTGCGCGCACATGCATGTAGATGTATGAATGGCTTGAGTATACAAAAAATTAAAAAAATTAAAAATTAAAAAAATGCCTACTTATTCACCTTGTTGCAAAGTTCTTCTACACTAGAAGGTTAATTAATGAGTCTTTTTTGAAACAGGAAGACGAAAGAAAGGGTAAACTTGAATACAAAGAATAATTTTAAAAAAAAATTCCTTGAAATCAAATCGAAATTCCCGTTCATTTCGCAGAATAATGAAGGAGAATGATTGTAATGCATTAAATTTCGAAGAATTAAGTTTCGATTTTTACTTGAATTGATTTAATGTTGGAAATGTAAGTAGGAGTCGTGAAAAGATTTGGAATATAAATGGGAGTTCCTCCATTTGAGGAGGTCTTTAAATAAAATAAAAAATAATGTATGATAAATGAAAATACACTGAGTTTTTGAGGCATTGAAAACGACCATGTTTTCTCTGCTTCAATTTGAAATACGAGATAGATCAGAAGTCAGTTGTTTCAAGACTTGGAATGTAAATAGGAATTGCCTCCATTTGAAGAGGTCTTTAAATAAAATAAAAATAATGTATGATAAATGAAAATAAACTTAGTTTTTGAGTCATTGAAAACGACCATGTTTTCTCTGCTTCATTGAAATACGAGATAAATCAGAAGTCAGTTGTTTCAAGGCTACCCTCCTTGCGTCTATTAACTGTTGTTGCGAGGGGGGGGGTCTCTCAAATTGAAATGAGAAATGGGGAATATTACAAATTCCTTTCGTTACAACTGTGACATTTAATTTGAGAGTTTAAAAACAGCATTTGATACTAATAATTCATCATAATAACACTACAGTAACACAATATGCAGCCATATGACACTGTAAACACATACCTGTACTAATTAAAAGTAGCGCAATAGTTCTCTTAATATATTTTCTTTTATGAAACCTTAACTATAAGGAAGGGGTCATAGACAAATCTTTAGAAAAGCATATTTAGTAACCTTGGGTTTCCAACATACGTAAATAGATAAAAAAAAATGAAAACGATTAAAAAAACATTTGCTTCGCAAACAAACTTTTGAATTCAGGCCATTTATCTCTCTGCTACACTCTCTCTCACACACACCCACACACCTTCACACTCTCACAGTAACACACACACACACACGCGCGTGCGCGCACACACACACACACACATATATATATATATATATATATATATATATATATATATATATATATATATATATATATATATATATATATATATATATATATATATATATATATATATATATATATATATAAGTGGGCATGTAAGTAGTACTTTAATTAAAGATATCTACGAAAGCAATACTAAGGAGAATAACGCAAATCGTCGACAGAACCAATTTAAAAATGAGTAACAACGTCTAATCGTCGACACGCTGTAAAAAAAATCATGTCTTTGTTCAAAACGTCGACACATTATTTAATATTACTTAAAAAAAGTGACTGAAAAAGTGATACTTTAAAAAATACTATAATTAGCAGTATTAATTTTATAAAATACTGAAACATAAAACCATTTTTGAGTATAGAGGTTTAATATAGTAGTGCGTTTACTGTTCTATCACATCATAGCATTCCATTTATTGTGCACAAATAATTAGAAATGTCTGTTTTTTCAATCTCTCCAGCTTGGGCTATAGCTTCTCTTTTCTCGTAGAGAAATTAGGCTCAACAGCGGCACCAGAAGATATTTTTTTATATTTTTTAACCGTTGCATGCAAAAACTATTTAAAAGGGAAACAAATTTGCATAAACTTTTTTTCCTGGGGGGAGGTGGGTCTTCGAGCCAGAAAATTTCTACAAATTTCTCTCTCTATCTCTTTTTTTTTGCTCTCATAAAGAACCTGAATGTAAAACTCTCTTACCCTTTTCAGTTAAAAAAAAAAAAATAATAATAATAAAAATAAATAAATAAATAATTGGTAGTTTTAATACTGAATTCTTTTGGCCTTAACGACTCTTCAGAAAGAAATTCTGAGCAAAGAATAAATGGGTCGAGAGCAGCCGACAAAAGGGAATTTAATTCAAAAATTTGACTCATTCTATCAAATTAAATATCTGAAATAAAGTTACCAATATTTATTTTTTGCATATTTTTCAACATAAATATTACAAGACTCACAATAAAACATAATAATATTATTATAGCTATAACCTTTAAACTTTATAATACATGATTGAATAATAAACTTTATGTACACATATTGAACAGAGATAATAGTTTATTATTAATAACTCCAAATTACATATAATAAACATTAGAAAAAAAATTACATAAAACTCTTGAAGAAACCGAAATGCCTGTGTGTATGTGTGTGTTTTTGAACAACTTGCGTAAACTATTAACACACTGTAATTTCTTCATTTTATTAAGGTTCGTAAAGGTTTTTAAGGAAATGGAATCTCATGGTCATTCGTGATTAACCATAAAAATGTTTGGTTTTAAAATATTTTCTCCTAAAATTTACAAAATTCAAATATTTGCTGAAAATTTTTTAAATCTGTTACAAGTAAAGATTTTCTCCTTAATATATATATATATATATATATATATATATATATATATATATATATATATATATATATATATATATATATATATATATATATATATATATATATATATATATATATATATATATATATATATATATATATATATATATATATATATATATATATATATATATATATATATATATATATAATCTCCCAGGAAGAGCCTTCACTCTTGTCAGTGGGACCAGCATCTTTCTTTATCTGCTCTTAAAAGTCCTTTTCATAAAGAATTCCAAAAAATTTTGCATTTCAGATCGTCAGTTGAGTTTTCTTTAAATCAACAGGTTCGGTTTTCACCCTTTCGGTGGGACTAGCATAGCCTCGAACTTCTAAAACCTCTCTCAAAGAGCTATCCCAGAAGATCATACTTCTCGGGGTTATTGGTTTCCCATACTGGTCCCGGAGTTGTTGCAAGCAGAAAGCAGTGTAAATACAGGGCCGATTTGCTAGTCTCTCTCTCTCTCTCTCTCTCTCTCTCTCTCTCTCTCTCTCTCTCTCTCTATATATATATATATATATATATATATATATATATATATATATATATATATATATATATATATATATATATATATATATATATATATATATATATATATATATATATATATATATATATATATATATATATATATATATATATATATATATATAATGATATATATATATATATATATATATGATTACACTTATATATACATTAAATCAATCACAAATTTTATAAATACATTAGAAGAGAAATTGTTTTAATATTCGTGAAATGCATTTTAAAATTGATAAACTATAATTCATTATCGTAATTTATTTTCCCGCGCTCCAAAGGAAAAGATGTTAAAGAAAAAAGGCGCGAACGGAGAAAAAATGGGCGGGAGAGAAAAAAATACATTCAAAAAAGTAGGCTTCTTTTCTGCTCTTGTGTCTGCGTGTCATGTCTCGTCCGCCATTAATATTCCCGTCACACTTAAATGTCGTATCTCTTTGTGATATCTCGCCTCGTCACAGCCGCATAAATTTCTTTCTCCGCAAAAAAATTTCTCCTTTAAATATATACCGCTTTAAATTTAGATAGGATATATATATATATATATATATATATATATATATATATATATATATATATATATATATATATATATATATATATATATATATATATATATATATATATATATATATATATATATATGGTAATAATTAAAGTCTGCTAACACTCTTGCAGATCAAATATTCATTAAACACCGAAGTATAAAGCTTGCTATAGGGGAATCGAACCCTGGCCCTATAGCACAAAAGCATAAAGTTTTACCTCTACACTACTGGCGATTCGAAAGAGAATTCCACAGAGGAGGATTATGAATAATAATTCACAAGAACAGCCTCCATGGACTTCTCCCTACCGCGCTTGAGCGTGAAGTAACATGACCCGAGCTTGGTCTCCCTTTCCTCTCGCAAACTAAAGAGATAAGGTAATAATTAAAGTCTGCTAATACTCTCCCAGATCAAATATTCATTAAACATCGAAATTTAAAGTTTGCTATAGGTGAATCGAACCCGTGCAGTATAGCACAGAAGCATTTTTACCTCTTGGAGGTTGTTCTTGTGAATTATTATTCATAAGCCCCCTATCTGGATTTCTCTTTTGAACTGCCAGTAGCGTAGAGGTAAAACTCAATGCTTTTGTGCTATAGGGTCCGGGGACGATTCCCCTATATCAAACTTTAAACTTCGATATATATATATATATATATAGATATAGATAGATATATATATATTTTATTTTATTACGTTCAAAAATTAAATAAATTGAAATTCAACAAAATCTAATACATACCTCATAGACAAATTACTCTATTCTAGATTTTCTTCCTTTATTTTTACATTGAATATTGTTATCAGATCAGACTTTTGTTGTGCAAATTACGCAGAGCTCAAATTTTGATTATGAGCATTAAATTTATTAAATTAAATTCTGATTATGAGCAAACTTTTAATTCAACTATTCTCAAATTTTATTAATGAGCTTCCTTTTTCATAAAATGACGTATTTGAAATTTGCATTTGTTGTTTTATCTATTCAAAGACTCTAAGTTTTGCCTTTTCAAAATAAATCTTTCCATGGTTACCCAACAAACCTTAATGACAAATCACAACCCTTTAAAAACCAGGTAACAACATCACTTGCAAAATAATTTCTTACTGGAAATATGATCCTATGAGTCTAATATAATCATAATAATATTTTAGGAGAAATATATTTATAACAAATCATTAGTAAACTAAGTCCTTTAAGTCATGAACAAGTATCAAGAATTGCAGAAAATATTCCAGAAATTACACACCTTCGGCTTCTTCCAGTAGATGAATTGTTTTTAATTTCAGAAAGAGTACTTTAGCAACAATAGCCATATACCATCTCTTCAGGGACTTTAATGCTAGTACAACTGTCCATCTTGAGAGCTCGCAACGTTCTTCAGTGTCCAAATCGGATTAAAAAATTTTAGTCATTACAAATTTTATAAAAGTTTTTTTTTATCTTTTCTATAGTAACTTACATTCTGTATTCTCTGCCTGGTCATTATAGTCTATTTACTAACATGGAATATGAAATTTATTAACGAGTTACTTAAAGACTTACTTGGAAATTATTATTTACTGTTTAAATACATGGTGACCACAAAAACACTCATCGATTTCAAACACATGTAGAACATAACTTTATCGGATTTAAATACACATTGGTATCTGCAGTTCACTCAGTGCATAAAGTTTAAATTTAATGTGACATCTGTTGATATCACAAAAACTCGATGCGTCCCAAACGAATTCTGCAAACATCGATTAGAGAATCCAACTCGGACCAGACTCTCTGCAGCATATCCAGAGTGGTTGACTTTACATCCACAGTGATGAGAGTCTGAACATCATTCAGCGTAGTTGGTAGTGGAGCTTCTTACCCTTTGTCCTTCACGTACTCCCACAAGAAAAAATCACAGATACTCAGGTCTAGTGATCTGGGTGACCACTGCAGAAGACTTGGTCATTTTGTGTCGCACGATCACTCCATCTGTTTGGCAGGTATTCATTGAGAAGTTTGTAAACAGACTGATGACAGTACAGCGGTGCTCCATCCTGCTGAAAAAGGTAGGTACCACACTAAGAAGCTAGTTTTTGAATCAACCAGTTGGTCAGTATCTGCAAGTGGATTCCTCAAAGAAAAACGGGCTGTACACAGTCCGACGCAAAAACGCAAAACGACGCAAAACTCAATTTATGAATGCTTCCAGTCATTCAATCTGTAATAATTTTGTTAACAAATTTTACGTCCTTATTCCATTTTCTTCACACTTTTCTTATTGCATTTAAAGTTCCTTGCATAAGTTTTCCATTGCTGCTATTATTGGCGTCATTTTAATTACTCGAAAAAGGATGATTAAAAAAATGCTGTTAATTTTTGTTCAGCAACAAACTAAGTTTACAATAAGAAGAGAATATATATATATATATATATATATATATATATATATATATATATATATATATATATATATATATATATATATATATATATGATATATATACTATATCACATTTAACATCGAGTCTTTGGGTGTTTGATACACCATCTCCAAGGATGTTGTAGGCATGACAAGTGTAAACACCGGCTTGATCCTTTGTTACTCTTTGAAGAACTAAGCTTTGATTGCTGATGATTACTCCCTCCGTCACATTATGATTCAAAACCTTATTCTAAATATATATATATATATATATATATATATATATATATATATATATATATATATATATATATATATATATATATATATATATATATATATATATATATATATATATATATATATATATATATATATATATATATATATATATATATATATATATATATATATATATATATATATATATATATATATATATATATATATATATATATATATATATATATATATATATATATATATATATATATATATATATATATATATATATATATATATATATATATATATATATATATATATATATATATATATATATATACCGATATATATATATATATATATATATACTATATACTATATATATATATATATATATATATATATATATATATATATATATATATATATATATATATATATATATATATATATATATATATTATATATATATATATATATATATATATATATATATCTATATATATATATATATATATATATATATATATATATATATATATATATATATATATGTGTGTGTGTGTGTGTGTGTATGTGTGTGTGTGTATGATTGCATGCTTATAATCCCGTTTCATTAAAATTGTACAAAATATTTACCATTGATTTTACATAATTTAACGAACTCTTAACTGAAAATTCTAACTTACATTGTGCCTCCATGACACTCTCAGAGATTTTGGGTTGGCATCGATTAGGCACTCGAAGTAAACATCGTCTCCTTCTTTGATGTTAGAACTATCAAGGGAGGCTCCGAACTTCGCTTCGGCTTTTGGGACGTCTATTGGAGGAAGAAAAAAAAAAAACTTTTATTTTCTCAATATTCTTCTCTTGTCTCAGAATGAAATATTATTTTAGTAAAGGCAAATTAAATGATTTTATATATATATATATATATATATATATATATATATATATATATATATATATATATATATATATATATATATATATATATATATATATATATATATATATATATATATATATATATATATATATATATATATATATATATATATATATATATATATATATATATATATATATATATATATATATATATATATATATATATATATATATATATATATATATATATATATATATATATATATATATATATATATATATATATATTTATTTTTTCAATGAGAATTTTTAGAAATAAATAGAAAAAAACTGATTTTTTGCTGTTTTTTGTTTCTTTGTGATATTTTTATCGCTTAGGAAGACTTTTTATGGAATCCTATACAGCCGGAAGAAAGAAAAATAATATTACAGAAAACACATACTTTTCACTATTTCACCACCCATATATATATATATATATATATATATATATATATATATATATATATATATATATATATATATATATATATATATATATATATATATATATATATATATATATATATATATATATATATATATATATATATATATATATATATATATATATATATTATATATATATATATATATATATATATATATATATATATATATATATATATATATATATATTATATATATATATTATTTATATATCATATATATATATATTATATATATTATAATATATATATATATATATATATATAATATATATAACTTCACCTTATAAAACACTCCAAGGTTTTAAACCTTCAGATTTATCAGATAGGATTTAAAAAAGCTAGTTTGTTAACATTTGCATTTATGAATGGAAATACCATTCTCCCGTAAACTGAAAACGAAATCTTCCTAAAGTTCCATCATTATCCATATCCTCTTGACTAATTTCAATTTTTAAATTTCTTGGAAATAAACAAGGGTCGGCAAATATCTTACCAAATCAAACAGCAATTAAGATACAAATTACTTTCTTTCTTAAACCCTGTGCAACTCTGTTTTGGTCTTCCCTTGTAAAACATAGAATATACCATTTACACTTTTGATCGAGCCTTTAACAAGGTGAATCTCAAACTTTTTCTGGTGGTGACCCAATTTTGGTAAAACCTCCTTAACTTCCGCTCATTTATTTAGGTTAAAAATACTGAAAAAATAAAATAGTAAATACAATGGAGCTTGCTTTTTATTTGGCTAGAAGTTTAATTCTCGGTTGTGTAGATGAGATTACACAACGAAAATCACCTTCAAGGTTCAATCTATTTCAATGCTTGCTCTTTAAGAACAGAAGTTGAGAAAAGAAATGTTCGCGCAAATATGTTGTAGGAAATGGGAATAGGATTTTAAGCGCCAATTCTGTTAATGCTTGAAAAAGATATTTGTCTATTTATCCAAAAATGAGCAAGTGGAAGACGATGTAAATTCACCTTTTGGTCTCAAAATTATTGCACATTTCAATAAGTTCTTCTTGGATATTTTCAGGATCGTTAGTAACATCCTGGGAAAAAGGATCTGTCACAATAGCAAAAATTTCTTTTTCATTTTTATCATACCAGAAAATAATTTTTTTATTTCATCAAATAAATCCTCCAAATGCTTTTATATAAAGGGATACAAATTATCAACATTCTCAACACCTTCGTTTGTACATTTTTCAAGTGCTTCACAGAGAGTTGGAAACGTGTACAATTTCCTTTTTCCCATTTTCTTGCACCAAAGGTTCAATATCTTTTTGAAAGATTCAATTTTTTTTTCAAATGAATGTATGATCGAAGATTCCCTTCCTGAAGAAATACGTTAACATAATCGAGGTGTTCAAAGATGTCAACAAGAAATGACAATTTATGTAAATTCTCTCTTTTCGTAAAGAAAGACTAAACTTTATATATATATATATATATATATATATATATATATATATATATATATATATATATATATATATATATATATATATATATATATATATATATATATATATATATATATATATATATATATAGTGTGTAAGAAAAGAAAACTATTTCAAGCTCTTTTTCAATTCAAATACTCTTCTTAAAGCTTCACCTCTTAAAAGCTATCTTTTCTTCAGTATAAAATAAAAGTGAATCAGAGACCCTAATTCCTCACACATCATCTTAAATAGGCGTGTATTTAGTAGCTTGGAATTTATAAAATTTACAATTGTTGCAATAATACTTCAATGACAAAGGCAAAGATTTTGTTACTAACACTTGTCGATGTGTCATGAAATGAGTTGCAGTTATTTGTGGTGAAACTTTCTTTAACTTTTGCCACAAAAATCTGAGTTATATCCAAGCATGAACAGAAGCGCCGTCTGTACAGTCCTCACATAAATATTTCCAGTCTAGCGAATACTGTTTTAAAGAATTATTAAAAAAATCAAAAATGTCCTCCTTGGTTATGGTTGTTTCCAATGGTTTACAAAACAAAAAATTCTTCTTAAATCTTGTCCTTCTTGATGCAAGGCACAATAAATAAGTTGTGCAAAATCTTTAACATCTGCTATCTTATCAAAGCTGGATGCTAACAGTCAGTAAGGGTTTATTATTAATTTCCTCGACGACCTGAGTCAAAATGTCATTAGACATATCAGTAATTCTGCACCTTATGGTATCTTAGATAAGGACGTATGTTCTATCTTTTTAACTGCTTCTGCACCTACCATGAACCGAGCAGTGTATTTGGTGAAAGAAAAAATTAAGTTTTCAGCAATTGTGTTTGATTTTTTGTCTTTTGCTATTTTCAGTGCAACAACGTTTGACTTTTGTAAACCAAAGTTTCAATTTTGTTAAGACCCACTTAAATCTAACCTCCATCTTTTAAACATTTTAAGTCTTTTTTCCTTTTTCTTTTTTGGTTTCGTTCTTTAAATTAGCATGTTTTGCGATTAGATCCCATTCGATTTTATTAGGTTTCATTAACTCATTTGAAAGTTTCCATGCATATGACACACTGAGGTCCTTCTACAACAGCAATAGCAATACACGTAAAACCAAACTTCAAAAATTCGTCACTATATTTAATATTTGCTGCACTCATTATAAAAATAAGAATTATGATTAATTAAATAATAAATATCTCGGTTATTAAATTTGAATGCACAGGCACGTGACACTACAAACACAAAAAACTTCTTACTGGCAATTTCTGACTGCAGTGTTTGCCAGATTAACCATTAAAAAATGCCAAACTGGCAACTGAGTGGCATTGTCACAATATTTTTGCGGAAGTTACATTAATAAAAGGAATGATAAAATAAAATAAAAATATAATATCTAAAAAATAAAAAATAAATTCAGTATAATATTATTTTTTAACCTGCACTTTAAAATGCATAATTTTATGGTTTCGAGTTAATGCCGGTACCTGTATAATAAATGACGAGGACGTATGATGATCATGTTACTGCTTTAAATTCCAGTGCTAAGCCAGAAAATTATTTTTAATATTGATTAGAAAAAATAAAATTTTATTATAGGAACCATTCGAATAAACATGTGAAAGAATAATAAATTAGTAAGACAGAGCTTTTCAAACCACCGAAAAGCGTCTGCGACCCTTTTGGGCCGGGACCTATAGGATGAGAAACACTGCTTTAACATTTGACCTCTCTTCCACACATATATAGTAGTATATCTAAAATCTACACTAATCCTATTATAATTATTGCTCAAACAAAATCATTATCAAATGCTACCTGCAGTAAGTATCCCTTCGTGAATTCTTTAACACAGTGACTAAATAGCAACAAAATCTGAGAAACTCGCAAGAAAATTCCTAAGTTTTTTTATTTAATAAAAAGTTCACATGTTGCGGGCTTTGCACTGTTCGAAGAGAGGAACCTCTCTAGGTAGATTATACTAGAATCCGTCAAGAGGGATAGAACTGTCGCCCTCAAGCACGTAAGTCAATAACGTCCATTAGTAATGGAAAATCTTAAGTCTCAAACACATACCATAGATAGTTTGAATAACACTTTCATGCTCAATATATATATATATATATATATATATATATATATATATATATATATATATATATATATATATATATATATATATATATATATATATATATATATATATATATATATATATATATATATATATATATATATATATATATATATATATATATATATATATATATATATATATATATATATATATATATATATATATATATATATATATATATATATATATATATATATATATATATATATATATATATATATATATATATATATATATATATATATATATATATATAACATATATATATATATATATATATATATATGACACATACATGAAGTTTATCAAGCATATCCAAAACAAAGCTTGCGCAGTTTCCAAATTCTAAAATCAATTTCTTTCCAGCCTACTCCCCCAAACACCTTTGGTAAAAAGAAAACTCTTTCATTCTTATGCATAAAAATAGATATATATTTTTCTCAATTTTAACAAGCTGCCATAAAGTCAGACTCATACAACCCTTATATTTTTACTGAAATCAATGTAAGCATGACGAGAGCGCATTTTTAGCATGAGAGCTCATCACAGATCAACAATATTATCAGCATATCAGTATCTTCGTTCTTATCCAACTCAATCAAGAAAATGAAAACCTAATAGCCCTCCCCTCCTCAGCCACGACCCTATTTCATAAAACACTCCACAACAGAATAAATATAAATAATGTTTTCATCAAAACTAAACTCTCACCTTCATTGCAAATCTCTGTGGAAGGTAAAAATAGATTGACAGAAACAAAGCTGAATACCAAAGAAGAGAGGAAGTGAGAAGCACAAATTATTGAGAATAATTGAAAAGGTATCGTCAAGGCTGAATAACTTAATGTTACGGCTCAAAGGGAGGAGGAATCACATCTTCATTAATTTATTATTAAATTATAATATTAAGCATAAGTGTGAAAAGAAAGAAGAAAAATAAATGACATCAGAAATTTACATACCGTTTGAACAAAGTATTCAGCTTTAGCAGAGGTAAGAGAGCAGCACAAAGTAGTCAGAAGTACCAGGAGAGGAAAAGAAGAAGTAGCAAAGTTAAAGTTGAAACTGTTGTCAAAATGTCAGAAAAAGTTGGGAGATTGAGAAAAAATAAGATTTTAAATTTTTTACGGATAAATGATGTTTTTGGTGTGATGAAAAATATATTTTGCTTGATATTAGAATGAAATATAAGCAGTACAAAGGACAGGATAATTCTGAAGTAGTCTGAAACATACAGCATGAAAACAGTTATTGTTGACTTAAAATAGGTATGTAGATTTAATTAAGTCGAAGGGAAGAAAATGGAAAATTTGCTTCTGGACGATAGAGGAAGATAGATAGATAGAATGAGAGTCAGAGAGAATTTCGTTCCCTTAATCCACTCTGCATTTTGTGGAACCTATTCTACTCAACCAGTAATTCAGATATAAGTAAAAGAAATATTAAATGAACTTCTACAAGTTTTCAACTCCAAAATTTCAAAAACCTTTTCCTCACCAAGGAAAGAAATCGTTTCATCTGAGGATGAATAGAGAATGAACAGCAAACAGGAGAATAAAAAGATAGTCGAAAGAACAAGGAAGGGGAAAAGACTTTGACTTAATAGTGAAAATCAAAGGTTGGAAATTAGAAATAGTTCTAAAATATTAAAAATTTATTCCCAAAACGATAAAAGGAGTGAAGTGTGAAACCGTAATTAACTTAACAAGGTTTCTTTGGATAGAGAATTAATACAGAGGAATTTATTACTTATATTTTGGTACTAGAGGAAAACCCACTGGAGGTGTGTCCATTGAAAATAATCATAATAATTATTCCAAAGAATGAAAAACCAGAGAAATTTTGGAACTTAGACGTTCCAAGAATTTAGAACTTTCAGTGGATTAAAGAAAATGAAAACAAATTTAAAGAATTTTACCATAGATTAGCAAGAAAGTGAAACTTACGTTAAGAAATTCGGAAAACATAACATCCATAAATAATATATATATATATATATATATATATATATATATA